>PNEQ01080735.1:71155-82794 GCA_003012365.1 Medauroidea extradentata
TGTCATTATGGCGTGTTTTTTTTGTGGCGGTTTTGAGTTATAAATTCGATTTTCATGTGTACATATTTACGAGATACGTAACGGCAATAGTGCGGGTCGTATAAATTAGAGTCGATGCACAGAAACCAGTATTAAAAGACGTTAACTCGCAGGTATTTATAACTAAGATTACTATTGGTTATACATTTTATTCAATACCAGTGTATTTAATGAGTAGATATTGTTGATAACATTTTCAGCCCAGTGTAATGTAGATGTAAACATTGTACAAGCCTACGTAAATTAAAGCACGACGCAATGTTTACGTTTACATACCGCGGAAAGATATAAACTGGCAGAAAATAGAAATTAATCAGGGCTTTTTTGAGTGCTCACTTTATCCCGAATCATATATATATATATACATATACATAGGATGTTACAAAAAGGTACGACCAAACTTTCAGGAAACATTCCACACACACAAAGAAAGAAAAAACGTGATATGGGCATGTCCGGAAACGCTTAGTTACCAGTAGAGCTCAATTCCTTACATATCGTTAAATGCCATCGTAAAAAACATTTCGCACAGACACACTGTTCCAATTACCCAATGGAATGTTTCGTTAGAATGTACGTCACTTCCTAGGATCACCGCCAGGTGGGCGACGTGACGGAAGGTAATCGTGATTGCATTGCGTCTCTTCAACTCACAGTCCAGAGTGACAGCAAATTGTTTGAACAAAAGATACTTGTTAAGTTAAACAATAAAACCAGAAATATATTTGTTTTTACTTTTAAAATCGTCTACCGCTCTAGATATTTGGCACAGGCCTTGGGTTGCCTATCTCAATGTTTCTATTTCCACTTTAGAATTAACCTTTAAATATAGTTGGTATGTTTAAGTAAGTGTAGTGCATAAAATATCATATAATTTTTGGAGAAAACGTACCGGAGTGCGTTTTCGAAACAAAAAAAAATGCAATTTACTTACTTACGGAAGTGTTCCAGTAATTAGACAACAAATTAAAATAACGCTCACTTCTGCTTGAGAGAGTTGGTAGTTGAGCCCTCTCAGAACCCACATATTGTCAGCCACTACATCTGTGATATCAATATATGTGTAACGTTATAATGTCTGATCGCTAACCTACAGAATTTTTTTGAACAGTAATATTGTCTATTTATTACATCAGAAAACCTGATTTGTTCCCAAATTTTATTAAATCACATCTAAGTTGTCTATGCCGTGTAATCGATGTCAGGCGATCGTCGTTATGACTTTATGCTAATGGTTGGATTATTTTCCAGTTACTGGTTTAATTCTTGCAAGTATTCATTAGGCCTAGGCCTACCAGAAAACGCAAATCAAACACTCTTGCTGACGGTATTGCCATATCTCAAGATTAAATTTAAGAGAGAGATAAATAAATTACTTAATTCTCCTACAGAGATAAAACTGTCAAGTGTGTAGATAACAAGTTTAATTGCAGTGTTCTGAAATACCTGCATGTAAACAAACTTCTCACAAATGACCTTGTTCATATAATATTTGTGTTGCTAACTTGTTCACGCATTTCCTTACGTGTTAGGCCTGTTTGCTATACTACACTTTTCTTCTTGGTGCGATAAAGTGGAATTTGATTGTTAGGTTACCGTCTTTGAGAGGGATATTTTCAAAACAAAACAAATATTTTAAGAAAGTAGTACGACGATTTTATTTTTATTCTCATTGTGAACTGCCAGCAAATATATGAGGACAACTATTTTACCGATAACTCAGAATTAAAAAACCTGAATATAACCCAAGGAAATTAAGTACTGTATCGGTTAAATGGCACACAATCTACACTGTAAGACCAAAAAGAAAATAAAAATATGTATACACATACCTCAGTTTGATTTTCAAGAGTTTGTTTAGCAGATATTCAACAAACATCATGTATGCTATTCCCAAGTATCTGCAAGCACAATTTTTTCGGTAATTTTACGCAAATGATTTTGTGGATGACGAATGTACGCCACATAAAATAATGGAGTTATTTTGCATTCAAATTTAGAAGACTGCGATAAATAAACTCTTCACACTGAAAGAGTATATTGAACAATCAGATAAACTTCATAGGAAACCGCACGGAGTTATTTTGTTTAGAATATTGTTGTGCTCAGTAACGCGGTAAACTGTAATGCATGTTAAGTAAAACATCGTGCTCTGGAATAGACACCACTGGCTTACCACGAATTTCTGGTTCGTTTTGCCAGTAAGATTTTTCTTTGCGAGTGAATCTTAATGCACTTAGTTATGGGAAAGGGATTTTTGTTATTTCGTATAAGGCAAGTATTTGTTTACAATTGGTTTTTTTACTCAGACCTATTTTGTGCATTTCCCTTATTTACTTAGTCAAACATAAACATTTTAAATGATGATTTAAATACAAAAATGTATTTTATAAGTAAAAATAAGTAGCTTTTATAAATCAGACCCATTAATCTTTATTAATCAAGCAAATGTATCATTCAATTCAACTGTCACTGTTTGAAATTTCGTTTCATATGACCCAAAATATTTGCAGCTGTCATGGGAGAAACATAAACTGTTAAAATAAAGAGGAAGGGACCAAAAATATTCAAGAAAATGTTCTGAAAATTTTTGATAATTTTACCAAGCTTGAAAGCATTTTTGTGAGAAATGTAACTCCTAGATAGCTGACATTTAGCCTATAAGTCTATGGATGATTAACTTTTCTGACCACCATGTAAGATATGAATAGAGCGCCACAATTAGTGTTTGTAGGCAAGGTTTGGCGAATTCTACGTGTCTCTGAGACCAAGAGATCATCTAATGATTTAAGTAGCAACGGTACCCAACATATTGAAGTCATTTTTAAATATTTCTTTGAAATATACATTGGTGTTGGGAGAAAGCTGCAGCTGAACTACGACAGAGTAACAACGTGGTCATTACAGACGTACAACACGTGACAATGGCGAAATCTTGACAACAAATCAACCTCTTAAGGCCAGTGGCGTAGCCAAGGAGGAGGGGAAGTAGGGGTTGTAACCCTTCTCCCTTGCCCGGGGTGAATCGGCTTTCAAGACCTTAGGTGTTAAAAGGCCGTAAAACCCTCTCATCATCATTGCCCGGGGTGACGAGTTCATCGGTTACTTTACAAAAGTTTATTAAAGAAGATACGAATTTTAATTATTGTTTATTAAAAATATTTTATTTAATTTGTTTGCTGGCCTTTATGTTTACTGCATAACCTGGCCTATAAACATATTTACATGTTGTGTAATCCTGCTGCAGTCAAATAATATGTAACTTGTGAAAAGTATTTACTTATCTCTTCATCGCTAACATAATCCAACTAACATGTTATTTTTAATTTGTGTATTTTATATTAAATCGATTATCGAATTTATTTTACGATTTACATTTAAGCTAAAGTGTTTAAATTGTAGCAAGAGAAATAGTTTGATTTATTTGTACAACCAAAATTTATAAGGAGGCCAGAAAATAAAGAATCATTCAAATATTTTTATTTGGTGGATAAAGGGTTCATTACCTTTACAATTTACAATATATGTATATATATATGTGTATATATATATATACATATATATACATATATATATATTGTAATATATCTCATGTACTTGCCTATATTACAGACGTAATTTTAACTTTAACTTTGAATACCTCGCTATAGTTTTTATATTATGTTAATATTTGGTTACTAAATAACGTAAATGATTGTATTTAAATCTAATATGGCTGTTGACATTTTCTCTTTATAATATTTGTTTGGAAACCACCTAGTATCGATTGTAAGTGCAGAAGGTTAGCTAGGAGATTTTGTTGTGAGTGCTTTGGAGTATTATGTGGTAGGAACGTTTGAAAAGAAAAAGTTCTGGAATGGACACGGAGAAGACTAGCTATGCTACATCGCGAGCCTAGAAAGGCCCGATTTTATACCGACGACCTGGATAGTTCGAGAATCAGAGGTCTATTCTTGTGATGGAAAACTGGGACGAGCGGACGACGAGGACCTTAAGTGCTGCAGTAGAAGATTGTTCACGGTACTGTGACTTCTTTCTATAGCGACAGAGTCAGCCTGCACATCAGTACAAGAACGAAGGAATAAAGTTTTGGAGAGACAATTTATTCTATATCTGTACTAAGGCACGACTCTCTCGCATGGTTCTCGGTACATTTGCCGGAGGTAGTTAGTTGGTAATTCCTCTATTTTGATTCTTAAATCCAGGACAGTTTATGGTTTCCTTTTGAGCGTTAATATCCTTCAATTTTGTCGACAGCCACAAACTATTACATTTCATTTTTTTCTCGTATTATAATATTATTTTTATTTATTAACATTGTCTCACGTAAATGTTTTGAGTAATATTCTTTCTGTTTCTGTAAACGAATCCACTATTAAATTTTCTCTGATATTCTGTGATTTATTTAGGTAATGGATGTTAAACTTAAAGTAATATCTTTCTCTGCATGCATTGGTAAAAATTAAATAATTTTTGAGCAAGCTAGCCGTGGTTGAGTCTCATAGAGAAAGCAAAACATGATAACAGTTTATACAAAATAAGTATCACAGTTTAAAGAAAGTGGCTTGCCCAACGTACAGGGGCCAGAATAGAGGAAAGACCGCTATTCATTTTGTTGAAACATGCTTGTAGAAAAAGCTGTAAATTCTAGGAGAAACAAATGGCTTCTCAAACTGCTTGGATAACACAGTAGGTAGTATTGTATACTACGCCATAGATATGGGATATGACTGATCGTGACACGATACTAGCACACGTAGACGAAGTCATAGAGGAAGTTGTTCGTGCAAACGTATCTGATAGCGGCAATATGTCTAGCGCTAGTTCAACACAAGAAACAAATGCAAATAGCGAAGTAGTTAATATGGCTGATATGATGAAAATCCTTCAGCAGTTACAAATTAGTCAAACTAATCTGCGTGCAGAATTACAAATTAGTCAAATAGGTTTGCAAGAAAACATTCAATCGCAGTTACGGACAGTACAACGGGAGATTAGTTCTGAAATTACAGAAAAACTCCACAACCTAAACCTGGAGATTAGAGAAAGGATAGGGGCGGTAGAAGTAGAAACACAAAATTGCCTATCCTTAGTGCAATCTTCTACACACGAAACCAGAGAAAGACTAGATGTCATAGATATGAGTATAGCCGAACACAGTTGTGAAATCCGTGACGTCCAGATCCGACTAAACGACCATGTGGAGGAAACGCAACAGGCTATGAGCGATTTCCAGAAGAAATGCGTAAGTGGTTTAAAGGATCTGTCTAACAGATTTGAGGATGAAATTTCACGTAGGCTGGAACACGTTAACCTTGAGTTGGGAGAAGCTTGTGGGGATCGCCACGTAACTTTTCTTCGACCAGAACATACCGAGGGCACCGGATGTTTAAGCGAGGAATTGTCAGACACTACGGAGGCTAGGACTGAACGAACCTCACTACCAGGGTGTTCAACTGCGGGAGTAAACCTCGTAAATTTTCCCACTCAAAGCTTAAGCGGAACAACTCTTGTTCCTAACCTGGCTGCGTTATTCAATCACCCTATACAACAGCTAAGTAAGACAGTACCTAAGTTCTCCAACTCTGAAAACGAGAATCCAATGGAATTTATAAAAAAATTTGAAGTATATTCTGAAATGTTTAATCTGGGCGATATAGAACGCTTAAAATACCTAAGCCTCTCGATGAGGAATTCAGCACTAGTGATTACGCTACGTGAAACAATTTTGGGGCCCACGTACCCAAGGTCTAGTAAGGTCGTTACTTCACGCAGAACGATATGACCCTAAGGGCAACAAGAAAGTGGACGAACATATCAGTACCATTTTTGAACGTAGCAGGCACCTAACTCCAGAGATGTCTGAAATGGAGTTGATTTCAATGTTAACTACACACATGCCCGTACCTTACCAAATTGCTCTGGTAGGTAAATGCAATCTCACGTTGAACGAGTTTAGAGAACAACTAATTCTAGTCGACAAACTCGAGCGACAGATGCGGCAACAAAACAGGTTGGATTATCGAGACAAAATTTCCGGCAACGCACGTTTCCAAGGCAATGCGAGATTTAATCGTGACGAGAACGAAATGCAAAGTCGTCAGGTTAACGTAATGACAAGATCTCGTGAATATAAGTCGGACGACGAGGCAGACTACCGGAGTCGACGGGACAGTACGTTTTCCGGATCAAAAGGCTTTTGGAAAGGGAAGAAGGGAAACGGTTACTATCGGCGTCATCGGAGAAGTCAGTCACCTCGCCGGGATACGCCTAGGTCAAGATCCCACAGTAGAGAAAGTCGTCGAAGCAACAAAGATATGCGCGACCGGGGTTGAAGTCCCTCAGACGATATGCTGAGACGTAAAGAGGCAGAACAAGTCAAGGGACGAGAGAATGAAGGCTACTTCAAGCGGCAAAAACCATTGAACCCATCGGCGCCCGAATTCCCGTCGAACTGCTCGCCGACACATGACGCACATTCCTCGCAGCATGGGAATGGTGCGTTAAACTAGGAACGACTGACGACGATCGTCTCCGGCCGTTGGTCGAACGCGAGGAGAGTTTTCAGGGGACATGCACAATTGAAACCAAATGTAAATTATCCAGAGAAAACGATTATGTAAAAATTGAATTTTCAGAAAATGTTTTAGAAAATGTACACGAAATGGCCGAGCGGCACGAACAACCAAGGAGGAAGGGAAGTTTGCTCGTAGAACTAAGTACTTTGTTTTGCAGCGAAAACGACAGAGAATTTTTACTAAGTGAAAACGATTACATGGAAGAGGCAAAATGCGAAGTTTTATGTCCGGAAGTGAATTTGAACGTATGCGGACAAATCATAAATTACCGTTGGTGGAAATAGTAATGAATCATACAGTGCATGTCTCGACAAACTTCTCCCCGTTCGAAATACTAACGAGCAAACGGTCGGAGATATACGATGCCCTGACCATACCACATTGTGAAGAACAGAAGAGTGAAGAGATAGACGTGAAAGACGAAATCAAGAAAATTGTGAAGAGTCGGTTAATCGCGATGGCGAAGAGAAGGTCAAGATATGTCAAGAGATCTAAGACGAACAGTTTTAACATTGGAGATTTGGTCTTGATTAGAACCCATCCGATATCACAATACTGGGAACATGTGACGAAGAAGCTATTTTTGCTGTACGAAGGGGCATATAGAGTTAAGAGAATTATTAGACAAAATTGTTATGAACTGGAAACTCTAGACACCCGAGAAATAAAAGGCCGATATAACATCACACAACTACGTCGGTACATATCAAGTGAAGAGTAAATCGTCAGATTGTTATCCAAGAAATCAGTTTATCGTCTACTCACTCTAATACTTGTAATCGCCTGAGTACATGCCTAATTAAGGGTAACGTCGGATGGCGGAATTTCCGAAGGAATCAATTATGATGCGAAAAAATTTTGACTACAGTAATGTTGTTGTGAAACCTTAGTAGCCTGATGGCTAGTTTTATATATTTGTACCTCGAATTTGTAGTCGGGAGAGTTATTCACTTACGACGTTTGGTTATTTGTCGCATATCACGATAAAATGAACAATGAGTTGATGTTACTTATTTGGGATACTATGGTGAGGCCACGTTTATGGCAAGATATTAACTGATTCGAATGGTAATCTGATGTACAAATGTTTGATATGTGGTGTTAGCCTAACTTTTAAATAATGATACCTTATTGAAGCAATTATCTCTAGAGGTGGTAAAATTTTCGTACACGTGATTTGTGGCTAATTTATTTCTGGATGTTTTATTCCTTGGTGATATGGTTAAATGTGCATTTCTCCTAGTTTGTGACTTTCCTCGTCAAAGGACATAGTTTCTTTATTTCTCAATGTTCGCCTGTCTTAACATTTACTTTCATTTCATTCCACAAAATATTTCTATTTGTAATGCAACTCAATTTTTTTTTCTACAAGGAAGAACGCAGTTTTCTGCTTATTGCAGATTTATTTCTCCTGTAATTATACACCTACACGTAAATTTTGTAGGGGGTAATTAACAAATAGGGTTACCTGCTGATGGGTGCTGAGCATTATGTGATTGAGTCTGTCCAAACAACGGATTGGAGTATCACCGAGTTGGACGGGAATTGCGTTTATGCCTTCAAAACTTTGCTAGGAGGAACTATAGAGTGGAGAAATGAACTGCGCGGAAATTTGTGATAGAAAATTAAAAATATAAGCTTTACAATACTAAACTTTCCCTAGAAAAGCAGTAATATTTAAGAACTGAATATTTGTGCTACAGTTAAACTCTCGTCGACGGGATGTATCACACGCTGTTTGGCGTGGGGCTACCACCATCATGGAGGACGTCGAGCGATGTGACGGCACTCATGCTGAGTGCTGATGTAAGTGGCTCAGCTGACTTGCTACTGCAGCTCGTGCTGGGAGCAGGAACGGTGCGTTGGCTGCCGTCTACGCCTGCACTGCGGGTGACTATTTTCTGGGGCAGCTCTACTACTTCTGGATAGTACTTCGGACGCTATGTCAAGTAGGAGGACAGTTTCAATATTCACGTTGTTTTGTGACGAACTAATTAACATCAACATGAAGTTTTAAAATAAAGTGGTTTTTTGTGTGTTGTGTTAGGACACTGATGTGATAGAACTGTTAACGGAAGACTTTGGGTGAATTAGAATTCAAAGGGAACATTGTGCTTGAGAGTTAAAGTTATGATATGTTTAAATAGTCGAGGTTTATACCGTTTGAAATTTGGTATTCCCTCTGGACGGAAATCATCTGTAATATATCTCATGTACTTGCCTATATTACAGACGTAATTTTAACTTTAACTTTGAATACCTCGCTATAGTTTTTATATTATGTTAATATTTTGTTACTAAATAACGTAAATGATTGTATTTAAATCTAATATGGCTGTTGACATTTTCTCTTTATAATATTTGTTTGGAAACCACCTAGTATCGATTGTAAGTGCAGAAGGTTAGCTAGGAGATTTTGTTGTGAGTGCTTTGGAGTATTATGTGGTAGGAAGGTTTGAAAAGAAAAAGTTCTGGAATGGACACGGAGAAGACTAGCTATGCTACATCGCGAGCCTAGAAAGGCCCGATTTTATACCGACGACCTGGATAGTTCGAGAATCAGAGGTCTATTCTTGTGATGGAAAACTGGGACGAGCGGACGACGAGGACCTTAAGTGCTGCAGTAGAAGATTTTTCACGGTACTGTGACTTCTTTCTATAGCGACAGAGTCAGCCTGCACATCAGTACAAGAACGAAGGAATAAAGTTTTGGAGAGACAATTTATTCTATATCTGTACTAAGGCACGACTCTCTCGCATGGTTCTCGGTACATTTGCCGGAGGTAGTTAGTTGGTAATTCCTCTATTTTGATTCTTAAATCCAGGACAATTTATGGTTTCCTTTTGAGCGTTAATATCCTTCAATTTTGTCGACAGCCACAAACTATTACATTTAATTTTTTTCTCGTATTATAATATTATTTTTATTTATTAGCATTGTCTCACGTAAATGTTTTGAGCAATATTCTTTCTGTTTCTGTAAACGAATCCACTATTAAATTTTCCCTGATATTCTGTGATTTATTTAGGTAATGCGTGTTAAACTTAATGTAATATCTTTCTCTGCATGCATTGGTAAATGTTAAATAATTTTTGAGCAAGCTAGCCGTTGTTGAGTCTCATAGAGAAAGCAAAACATGATAACAGTTCATACAAAATAAGTATCACAGATTAAAAAAAAATATATACATATATATATATATACACATATACATGAGAGCTTTAAAACATGTATTGCTTCCGCCTTCTGCTTTTTGTACTCTTGATTATTTATTTTATATTTGCACTTTGGTAAATTACCTCCCCTCCGCGGGTTGTTTATCAAACTTGTGTATCCTCCACCCCCCTCCCATTTTAGAAATTTCTGGCTACGCCACTGCTTAAGGCAATGGTATTTTTTAAAATGTATGAAGAATTTAGGTAATAAACCATTAATCAGTTCATGTTCTCCAATTGTGTTAGCGAAGAAGAAAGATGAGCCAATGAGATTTTGCGTTTTTTTCTACCAACACAATTAAGTTACAAAGTTAGGCTCTTAGGCCGTTTACAATAAAGTGAGCACTGCATAAAGTTTTCTTTCGAACGTTTTGCAGCCTATTTTTAATATGAAAACTTCCATCTAACTAAAAACCAGTGTAACTGTTTCAACACCCTCAAAAATTTACATTTTGACTATTGCTCTAATAAAACATATTATTAATTAATTACAAGTTCTGCTGAGTGCTCAGTTTATACTCACCTTCTAGAGCAGATAACACTTGGTATAGCCTTGCTAGCACATAATAGTGCTTTACCTTCGACACGAAGAGCAGGTACTGTCAGTGTACATTTGCTCTGAAGTACCAGGAAAATAGCGTAACAGGGTAAAAATCTGAAGAACACCTGTGTTGTCTTGGTGCTGTGTTTCAGAAAGTTTGAGCAGTCAATCTAAAGTTGGTATCCAAAAGTGTAGTCTCTTTCGGCAGAGAATAAAATGTTTGTGACATGTGGTTTCGGAACATTGAAAAGAATGGCCATGATGAGACTAAAGCCACAGGCATTTACCCCAACCGCTGAAGTACGATGTTTCTTGGGTCTGTATGCATATTGTTGTCGTTTGGATCCCTGAATGTTACGGAAAATTTAAATAAATTGTTCACACCTTCTTCCATCCTGGGCACTCCAAGTAGTGAGTGTCAGTTTATTCAGTGCACAGATTTAGGAATTTGTGCTATGTTATCACTCAAGTAACACCTGAATCATTCTAATGAACTCGTCTTTTAGATGTGTTATGTAGGCTGGGAGATACATCAGCATTGTTAATTACAACATGTGGCGAGGCAGGCAAAATAAGACCATTGCCTGCCGTCTTAATCGAAATTGGGGAGCGCGAATTTTGTAAGGACCACACAATGCTTCTAGGCCTGGTTAGTCGATGGTTTTGAGTGCTCCGGGTTTGAAGCATAAGTGAATTTACGAATTCAATGACTGAAAAAATGTCTTAACAATCGAAAATACATGCAGTACGTTTTGAAAGTTGAACTCATGATCATTACCAACTCCGGCCTACGTTGAGCTTCTGAAATCACCATGCAATTGCTAGGAGCAAGATGGGCCTAGACGTATCAGTGTTCACCATATGAGCGAAGTCATGCAATTGATACGAATCTTAGTAACGCGAAAGCGCACCAGCGCCTGGGTACATGTCTGCAGACGTTTTGTGATATATGGTATAACGAATACAAATAACGAGGTTAGAAAAAAAGACTGTTACGATCATATAAAAAATCACTAGTAACTGTGACAATGGAGTGACCAAGAACATGTAGTACATACAAGAAGTGTGACTAAAGTGTATATTTGAAAAAAAAATACTTTTGTTTTCTTCCAATATTTGTACGTCTTAATATCCAGAAATGATTGTCTTCAGAAAATGGCAAATACAAACTAAAATAGTTGAATGCTGCTGAGCAAATACACCTATGTTTCTAGTTTGTGTGTTAACAGTGGCGTATCCAGGGGGGGGGGGCCAAGGGGGCCGGG
>PNEQ01080735.1:82894-114407 GCA_003012365.1 Medauroidea extradentata
ATACTACGCCATAGATGTGGGATATGACTGATCGTGACACGATACTAGCACACGTAGACGAAGTCATAGAGGAAGTTGTTCGTGCAAACGTATCTGATAGCGGCAATATGTCTAGCGCTAGTTCAACACAAGAAACAAATGCAAATAGCGAAGTAGTTAATATGGCTGATATGATGAAAATCCTTCAGCAGTTACAAATTAGTCAAACTAATCTGCGTGCAGAATTACAAATTATTCAAAATAGTTTGCAAGAAACGCTTCAGACTAGATTACAAGAGAACCATGAAACATTAGAAAACCAGCTACAGCAGGGTCAAACTAATCTGCGTGCAGAATTACAAATTAGTCAAAATAGTTTGCAAGAAACGCTTCAGACTAGATTACAAGAGAACCATGAAACATTACAAAACCAGCTACAACAGGGTGAAACTAATCTGCGTGCAGAATTACAACAGGGTCAAACTAATCTGCGTGCAGAATTACAAATTAGTCAAATAGGTTTGCAAGAAAACATTCAATCGCAGTTACGGACAGTACAACGGGACATTAGTTCTGAAATTACAGAAAAACTCCACAACCTAAACCTGGAGATTAGAGAAAGGATAGGGGCGGTAGAAGTAGAAACACAAAATTGCCTATCCTTAGTGCAATCTTCTACACACGAAACCAGAGAAAGACTAGATGTCATAGATAGGAGTATAGCCGAACACAGTTGTGAAATCCGTGACGTCCAGATCCGACTAAACGACCATGTGGAGGAAACGCAACAGGCTATGAGCGATTTCCAGAAGAAATGCGTAAGTGGTTTAAAGGATCTGTCTAACAGATTTGAGGATGAAATTTCACGTAGGCTGGAACACGTTAACCTTGAGTTGGGAGAAGCTTGTGGGGATCGCCACGTAACTTTTCTTCGACCAGAACATACCGAGGGCACCGGATGTTTAAGCGAGGAATTGTCAGACGCTACGGAGGCTAGGACTGAACGAACCTCACTACCAGGGTGTTCAACTGCGGGAGTAAACCTCGTAAATTTTCCCATTCAAAACTTAAGCGGAACAACTCTTGTTCCTAACCTAGCTGCATTATTCCGTCACCCTATACAACAGCTAAGTAAGACAGTACCTAAGTTCTCCAACTCTGAAAACGAGAATCCAATGGAATTCCTAAAAAAAATTGAAGAATATTCTGAAATGTTTAATCTGGGCGATATAGAACGCTTAAAATACCTAAACTTCTCGATGAGGAATTCAGCAAGTTATTGGTGGGAGGTAGAAAAGCTCAACACTAGCGATTACGCTACGTTCAGAGAAAAGTTCGTGAAGCATTGTCTCACGTAAATGTTTTGAGCAATTTTCTTTCCTTTTCTGTAAACGAATCCACTATTAAATTTTTCCCGATATTCTGTGATTTATTTAGGTAATGGATGTTAAACTTAATGTAATATCTTTCTCTGCATGCATTGGTAAATGTTAAATAATTTTTGAGCAAGCTAGCCGTGGTTGAGTCTCATAGAGAAAGCAAAACACGATAACAGTTTATACAAAATAAGTATCACAGTTTAAACTCTGTAGAGAGAGTACTCTTTCACATTACCGCGAGAGATAGATACAGAGAGAGATTTTATGTGCTCTTAGGCGCTCTCCCTCCCTCCAATTGGACGATGCACACTCGTGTTTGTAAAAAAAGATGCAAAATTAACAATTTGTAAATATTACTAATTCAAATTAAAAACCCTTTAAACACTATTGTGGGTAGTTCAAATAATTTTTAACTTACCGGCGACGTAGGTATGTCAAGCAACGAATGGCTGGTTATAAAAAAATTCTATTATTTTTTTATTTTGTGTATTTAAACGTCTTATTAGGGCAGAAAATGTCCATACAATTTCTCGTATTATATAACTGTTCATTAAAAATTATTGTTTGTGTATAAAGATTTGCAGTCCCTATACGACGCACGTTTCTTCAATAACTTCAAAACGTTGCTGTAATCAAGGTTATGTACAACAGAGAGCACGAGAGACCGAGAGCGAGTGTACAACTTTGTTTTCTCGCTCTTTCGTACTCTCGACGAACAATTGAGACACGGAGAGTGCGCTCTCTGTGACGTAGTTGTTACGATTTTGCGAAAGCGAGAGCACGAGAGAGCACGCTCTTTGTGAATTGAGACACGGTCTCAGTTTGTTAGCGAGAATGCGAAAGACAGAGTACAGCTTGAAAACGAACCTGTAAACTCGTTAGTACTCTCTCGTGCTCTCTGGCGTACGTCATCTTGATTACAAGTATGGTTTGAGGCTACTGAAGAAACGTGCGTCACATATTACAGATATGTCAATACTGATACCGTCACGCGGGGTTACTTCGTGCCAACTGCGGATGACTTTGTGCCGCTTACAATGTTAGTGGTTAAATTTAAATTTTAAATGGATGGTTTAATATATAGTTTATAATACTTAATTAGAGTTAGCTATCTTTCACTCAAATGATCTAAAATAAAAGATTCTGAGTGGCACAAAGTCACCCCGCTTGACGGCACATCAATAATTATTTACAGTGAACGGTTAATTACGGTGAGAAATTATGTGCGAATTTTTTCTGCCATATTTGTTGTTTAAATACATACAATAAAAATCTTTGTGTATCGTCAGTAAACAGATATTCGCCAGTTTAATACGGTGCTGGTAAGTTAGAAATTATTATTTGAATTGGTCAAAAATATACTTGATGTGTTTTATAAGATGTATTAATAAAATTTACGTACTTGTAACCTTTGCATCGTTTGTTTACAAAGACAAGAGTGCATCGTCCCAACTGGAGAGAGCAAGAGCGCCAGAGAGCATATATATGCTCTCTCTCTCTCTCTCTGTCTCTCGTGGTAATGCGAAATAGTGCTCTCATCAGAGAGTATTCTTTAAACTGAGACACGGCCTAAGAATTCGGCTAATGTTATTATATGTTTGGCACAAGTGGTACCAAGTATGGGTATGTATAAACTTGAAGATAATTTGCATACTCCTATAAGATGGCCGGCTGGGTGAACACATTTAGAGCGTTCCATGCCTGGAAGTGCGGAAGCGATAAGGGCGACACAGCACATGGTTCATACCTTCACTTAACCTCTAGGCGCAAGTCACTGAACTAGCATGCAGACTTCTCACCGACAAATCGACACTATGAGACATTCAGTGGTATTAAAGATAAATGTGTACTGTACGTGCCTACACCTTTTAAAATATATTCTGGGCAAAGATATGTATGCATAAAATGGACCGTAAAATCACTCACTTTGGCTATTTTCAGCAGCGTGAAAATAAACGTTAGAGATAATTGGAGGACCTACAGTGGGCACGCACACGTGTAACGTTCTTCGAATGCTTTTGTCAAGCAGACATAACTTACGCACACTGAGCAGTTTTCGAATAAACTTGTAACGGACGAAGCTCTGCGTACCGCTCGGCAGCCTGGGCAAACCGCCACCTTAAGGGCGTTCCGGAGGGAAAAATTCATAATTTCGTATTTGTATGAACCAGTGTTAGTTTTGTAGATGTTTCCTAAGAGTACATCATGCTCTTACAAAAAAAAGTAGCACATCCAGTTTTCGCATAGTGGCATTTCAATGTCAAAATTTGCATGCTTTTTTGTACATACACCCCACGAAAACCAATGAACATAATGAAACGAAATAATTGACAGTAAAATAACATGTCACGAGCTAGAGCTTTACGTACATAAAATCCCAATACAAAATATTGTTGTATTAAAAAACATTTCTAAAGTTAGCAAAAAATTTTTGAATTTCAGAAAATTTTAAAAAATACAAAACGCAGATTGGTATGGTTTCTTTTATATGCGTATAGCCCTAGCCAGTGATAGGCCTATGTACATTTACTGTTAATTACTTCGTTTCAATATGTTGATCGGTTTTCGAGGAGTGTATGAACTAAAAACATTCAATTTTTAACTTTTAAATTCTATTTGAGAAAACTGGTTTAGATAAATTATTTTTGTAAGAGGATAATGTACTCCCAAGTAATGTCTGCGAAACTAGCTCTGTTTTATAAAAAAATTCAAATTATGATTTTTTTCTCTCTCTGGAACTTTCTTAAGAGGCTGTGTCACCTCTTTTGTTCAAATTCTTCGTTTTCGTATGATTAATGATGGATTTAACGATTTACCGGCAATTTTTCTTAATAAAAACATTCAATTTTACGATTAGGTTTGTATTATTGGACTGAATTGGTACTAGGAGTTATTTAGTCTTTATTACATGGTGAGAGATAATTGTTATCTAGAATTTTAAATTGGCATAATTATTCCGTAACTTTAATATTTCGAATACCATTTTCATGAAGAAAATTAAAGTAATAAGCCGAGTCCCTATTGAACAATTTTCAAATAAAACGTGCTAGTTTTTGTGTCACAGGAACAAATTACGAAAAACTCAGGATTATAAGTAGAGGTGCGTCAATTTTTTGGCTTCATCTGGCAGCAGCCTAGACTTGTCAGTCCTATACACACACTGGCCACAATCGATTATCTATTGGCTTATAACCGTGCAAGCAGGTAGCAAGCGATAGCACTTCGCATTATTTCCTTATTTACTACAGGCTTGCAGTAGTCAAACGCGTTTCGTAACAGCCACCAGCAAGTCACAGGCATGACAATGAAGTATACATAATTGGCGTTCAACCTGACCTGGAGTGTATCTGCGAAATTTTCGTACCTCTAATTATAAGTGACATGGGCGAGTCGCGGGCTTGTGAACGCGAGTGTAGGCCTACGTTCACAGTGCAGCTTGCAAACTCCTCTCTTCATGACGTGCGTCTGGCCCCGTGATACGCAGATGAGCTGCCCGTATTGGCTCCTATCAGTGGTAATAGCTCCAACAAGCAGGCAAGGACGTCATCTGCTTCATTCAATAAATGGTTTATGTCCGACCCCAATGCAGCAAACGTTCCTGATGTTGGCAGCAGTGGTCGGGTCACGTCTCTCGCCCGTTCGTTGTTTGGCTGCCATAGGTTCGTATGCGTCTCGATGGATTTTAAGAGCACTGCCAACCGCGCACTTAAATTGCCTAGCAGTATATTCGTAAATACGTTTTTTCTAAAACGTTCCACTTGTGCCCATTGTGTTAATTTACGAAGGTAATATACACTTCAGACGATGGCGGAAAGGTAGTTTCAAAATATCATGTCAATTAGAAAAGTTTTTTCGGAGCCCCTCAAAATTGCTAAAAAAGGGCTTTTTTTAACCTGTTATATTTGAAAAATTGCTTATGGGATTCGTATGAAACTGCTCTAGAAACATACAATGGACTTTGCTTAAAACTTTCCACCAATAAGAACATGGGGTCACCATTAAAAGTGTCAGTCAAGAGAGTGTTCTACGATTTAACTGCACGCCGTTTCAGTGTCTTGCGTTTGAGGCGGTACCGCACCAGTGGGCCAGTTCATGAAATGTTGCGAGATAATTCCATTGCGAATTCGCTTCATATCTCGTTACGAATTTCATTCTGCTATTGTTGTGAGAAAATAATATCGAAATGAAATAATTTCGTTCGGATAAATCTCACATGCTCTTGGGCTACTGAAGCGATTCTGAAGCTAGCGGCCATGACAGTTTTGCTGTTTGATGCTACAACCCCGTTTAAAAATATCACTAACCGTTACTGCATAAATAATTCAACTATAACTAGGGACCCCTGTTTTTCGCGAAAAGAATTTTGCCCCAATTCGTTTCAGTGCCTTACGTGCACATCTGTAACTCTGCTTCATGGTTATTGGCAGCGTGTCTATGGTTATCATTTGACTGAGCTAATTACAATACCATTCCTGCAACACCACACGTCTGTGATTTGCCGGTGGAATCCCAAGGTTAGTGGGAGTTAAAACATCCAATCACTGACCACGAAACAGAATTGCAGATGTGCACGTAAGGCACCGAAACAAAGTGGGGCAAAATTCTTTTCCCGAAAAACAGGGGTCCCTAACTATAACTCTAGTCCCCTTACTGCTTGTATGGTTGGAAGCAAAAATATGCAATACAGTTCCGTATATTTCCTTATTTAAGTGCAACAATACTAAATCAAAATCTACAGAATTCGTTTGATTGAACTGTGTCAGTACCTACCGACTGCATAATTTACTTTGCACGTGCAAACATTAATTGATGTGTCCAGAGAGTTTAGACATTTCCCGTCGTTAGCAGTTACCCGCGGAAAGACACGTATTGGCTGAAAATATAACTTGAGCTGGGCATTTCGAGTGCTTACTTTATCTCTAACCACACCGTAACAACCGATACATGTTTTAAATATGCGGGTTGCAGTGAGTGACCGCGTAGAGCAGTGAATGGCGCGTGCGTAAATGTGTAAATGCGAGGTGTTTTTGAGTATATGTTCGAGATACCCAGCCTTCCAACAGCTTTTTCAATTTAGCAAATTATTTTTATATATTTGCTTTTTTACCAATGAATATAACATTATTTATCGATGTAACATTCCATATGTAGGCCTACTGTGATTTTACTTACCAAAAATATGTATAGAAAGGTCTGATCAAGAAATAATCAAATAAATACTCTTGGTTGTCTCTCCTTTTGTTGCGACTTAAATTTCAGTGCCTATTATGATTACGCAATACTAAATAAACTCACGTAGAATATTTAATATTTGTAAACAGCCGTGCTTGTTAAAATTGCGACGTCAATTTCATAAAATAGCGATAGGATGGCAGCGGTGCCCTGAATTTCTAGTACAAATGTTGTCATTATAACTGTTTGTACGCAAAAGTGTTTCACTAAAAACACGTTGCGTGTTTATTATATATTTTTTATTTCAAATTCGATTCACACACGTGTTAAGCTATGGTTTTGCCAAAAACACAAAGAACGAGTTTTTTTTTCTCCGGAGAGTGCGTTCAGTGCGTCAAACAAGTATAGTGTCCTTTTCACTCGCAGATGACTGTCGCGGGATTGTGACCGGAAGTTCGAGACTGAGGAAGATCTCGCACTTCGGAATTTCAACTCAAAAATACCATGTTATAGTGAGATATAGGTTTAGAAATATTGCTTGTGAAATTCGGCAGTTTGAAATAATCTCGTAACAATTTATTCGAGAATCAACCCGCAAATGAGCCGGCCAACATCGCCCTTGGCGCAGTTTTTCACTCTCACTAACAACACACTGGCAGTAGGCGGGAAATGTACTACCATGTAACGTCTACAAAACACACTATTTCATACAAATATAAAATTACGACTTTTTCTCTCCTCGTGAACACCCTTATGATGGCGTGGTACATAATTCAACGCTATAAGCATTACTGTGTAACTGTACGTTCCTTGAAGCCAATTTGCGAAAGTTAAACAAAAGCAATCTTAGACAATAGTTTTAGCCAACGTTTTAAACAAAATTGTTTCCCGTGTTACTAACTTCTGAGGCACAATCTCTGACGCCGGAACCTCGTACATTTAACTGCGGCGCAAGAGATCACGCATAACGAATTGGTAATTTTGGATAAATATTTACTCATAAAGTTGGCAAATACCATTATCTAGGATTGCTATTGAGTATTTTATCCGTATTGGCTTCGAAAAAAGCGTAGAAATCAATTTATGTTTTCAGCATTTATTAATCTACCACACTCTCTTAAGGTGGCTGCCTACCTAAAAACCCAGGCGAGAGCAAGTACGGATTTACATGTTAGAGGGAGGGCTGGGGGGCAGTTAACCAAAAATTTTATTAGTTTTGATAGTTTTTATATTTGTATGTGATGTGATTTGTTTGTGTAGGCATGAAGTGCGACTATTTCTAAGTATTGACACTATTTTTGCTTCCATAGTTTTTGTGTATTGGAAGTCAAACTCCAAATATACATAAACCGGTTTTATTCTAGAAAGGAAAACCAACTGACTTACTGAAGAACAGTGTCGCGTGCTATGCCAAGGTACAGTATGTAAAAAACCCGTATTTTTTGTATTAAAAAAAATTATGAAAAATTTAATTTTATATTCAGCATTTTCAAAAAAGAAAAACACTTGTCATTTGCGATGGCAAATTTTGTGATACTCTTGTTAGTTTAAATTTCTTCGTTTTTTTTCACTATTTCGACGAGTTTGTCTACAGGCGGTTAATAGTGTGCCAGTGATTTAGTTTATCAGAACCCTTGCAAACGCAAAAAAAAAAAAAAAAAAAGGTAATTTGAGAAACCCCATACATCCATAATTTTAAAAGTTTTCAGTAGAAGCAGGAACATATTATACGGTGTGGGCTTATTCAACTGAACAATTATTTACTCCCGTTTATAATTAATAGAGGTGCGTACACGTGGAGTTTTTACGTGTTAACGGTATAACCGATGACGAAGAAACGATTCGTGTGTAGAGATGATGGTTTAACGCGGCAAAATTTGACTGCTGGATTTCAACGCACGTTCAGCTTACCAGAAGATTACAGTCTTTAGCTTGTACGTGGAGTTGTTGTCGTATTTGACTGAGCCAATAAAGAATCCCGCTATTGTAATATTTGACGCCTGTTACTGGTCTGCAGATGTTTACGATGTGTCAGACGTACATCATCCAATCTTATGTGTTGCAATAAATTACAACGTTTACAAGGGGATGTTGACACAAAACATTTTCGCGATATACCGTCATCTCTATCCATGCGTAACAGTCATTCGTAAAAAAAAGTGGACATGTGAGGTTTCCCAAGTGACCGATTCCATTTAGCATCTTAACTTTCGCCTAGCCGTCCCACACAAAGTAAAAATAAATGTGACATTATTGGATGAACTTTTCGCGAAAAGAATTTTGCCCCAGCTTGTTTCAGTACCTTACGTGCACAATCATCAGCTGTGCTTCATGGTTATTTTCTGTGTGTCTTTCTGAAGTGACGTCTCACATTTGACTGTGTTGATTACAATAACTTTACTGCAACACCACACGTCTGTGATTTGCGGGTAGAACCTCAAAACACGTGAGTAGTAAACCATCCAATCATTGACTATGAAGAAGACTTGCGAATATGCACATAAGGCACTGAATCAAACAGGGGCAAAATTCTTTTCGCGAAAAGTTCGTGCCCTAGACATTATTAAAGTCGTGAATTTTCTCGTTTTGTTTATTTTAGGGACGCGGTGGCCGAATGGTTAGACCATTCGCTTCCCACCAAGGCGAACCGGGTTCGATTCCCGGCGGGTTTGGTCGGAATATGGACGTATTCCGAAAGACGACACGAAAACAAACATAAAATAGAACAATAACAACATAAATTTTCTGTATGTTTTTTGGCCACATCTAGCATAGGTTTTTTATGGAGTTTCCTGGAACACGGCAACATTCGCACGCAATTACGTAGCCTTTGTTTTAAAAAAAATTGTTTATAATACCAACCGATTGCAGAAATCGTTCGAAGATTACTGGTATATCGTGTAGGTCGGGCGACATACGTGAAATGTATTCAGGAGCGTGCAGCTTATAAACACTTGTTTAACAGACTGAATATATATAAGAACAATGAAATAATTTACTCGTGTGGTATCGGTTGTAGATAACGCGACAAAACTTTATTTCGAAGACCCTAGTACCCGGACGAATTTAAATCCGGTTCGCCCACCTCTGAACTTAACTACGCGGTGCCAGAAGAGAACCTGTTATACAAATTTTGAGGCTGTTACAACATTACTGATTGAACTAATATCTCGGCCGGTTTTCTCTTCAAGGTTTTTTATGGACCTTCACTCATGTGTTGACATTTTTGACTGGATTGTTTCGAACATAATTTTATAATATTATATGTTCACTTAAGTTTATGATGGCATTAATTCATCCTGTTTCCCGCATACACATAGTTGCTATTTTACATTAAATTTAACCAACTGATTAGACGTAGGGACTAAAGTTACTAGTTCGCCTTCCATGTCAAACATACTTTGCAGATATTTCTTAAGAGAATTGGACTTGATCATCCAAAAATACTTCAGCATTTTGGAGAATTCTTAAACCCTTCCATTAACACTATTAATACACTGACACAAACTTTAGGTAAAATTATTTTACCAATACATGCAAGTGAAGCAAATTATACAAACATGTAAGGGACAAGCCACACTTTTTTCACATTATTTTTATTTCAAATTGTTAAATACAATCTGTATCCATAAAAAAATATTTTTTTTTTGTATTTCATGTAGCATTCAATTTTTGTTCTCAAATTAATTTATACCAGATGACAGGTTTTATTACATAATTAACCGCAGCTATAGAAAATAATTTGTCTAGTAGCACTCACACACAAGCTTTGCTTATGTGAGTGTGATGTCTTCCAATTTATAAAAAGAATTTATGTAAAGGGCTGTAATCGATGTATGGAAATAAAAAAAATTTTATTTATTATTATTATGAGTATTATAACGGACAAATGTTTGGGAAATTCTTTAATAATAATAATATCTAATACAATATATTTATTTGAATGTAATTTATTTTTTTTAAACTTGGTATTGTTCATGTTACTCATAACTTAAAGTTTTTTTTTCGGCGTCATATTTGACTATACCTTAACACACTATCTCATTGCACAAACTATTTTTTTTTATTTTCAGCCCAAAGGCAAACTTTAAGTGGTATTGATCCCTACCACCTTGGATTTATCTGTTTCTTCTCGATAACTTCTGTTCCAGTCGATGTATCAAAATTTTTGTCACGGCAAGGCATAGATACAAACTTAATCGATTTTCTGTAATTGCTGGAACCATAATATTGATATATTAATTATTTTGCAATGGGAAACAGCTGAAAAGGAAAAATGGCTTTATTTACGGGAGCGACTACAGAGGCCACAACATTAACAGAAACAATGTCATATGGATTCCAAAAAGTGAATGAAACAATAAACTATGCCTTGTCAGTGTGAAAAAAGTAAAACAATGTGTCTACTCCCTGATTTATAAGAAAAACCGTAAAACTTATCTGACAGGGATCAGTTCGCCACTGCGCTGGACTCCCCCCCCCCCTTTTCCCAAAGGGCCATTGTTCCCATCTATAATAACAAAGCAAACTCAAGTAACTCGAGTTGACGTCGAAACATATTTTATAAGACACATTTTAGTGACCAACTTAGGCGAGCACAAATTTACACCCAGCGGACATGGGAATCGAACCCAGAACCTCTTGCACTACATAAACCCATGGCCGACTGCGCTACGGAGGTCGGCATCACGTGGCTAGCACGTTTCGTTGAACATTATTTACTCATTTAGCGTGTGTTGAACTTTTCACTGCAATTCTGTTTGCAGGTAAGCAGAAAGTTCTGGTTATGGGTACGATCACCTTCCCTTACGTAGGCCTATTCTTGAAATTTCAGAGTCACATATGTGAATCGTACTACTAAGTGTAGTAATTTACATTTTATGTAAGGGAATAATGTCACATACATGTTACAATTATTCCATTCTTATGTATGTGAATGGTTGTGACATTGCAGTAGGAAATATTATGCTGCGTTTGTCAGGTAAACTTACCTATATTTTCCACAGTGTACGTTATATTAAAAAAAAAAAAAAAAAAAAAAACCTACAAACCGTCATAGACAACACAGGTTCTTGCATGTCGCTGAGTATTTTTAGAGACTGAACGTTGCCCTACACTGTCAAAAAACTTCCTTATAGTAATGGAAGTGATTAATCCATACACAGCATAGGGCAATACAATACTTCAGCTTGCAAATAGAGCAAATGTTGAGAATTGTTACAATATAAGTCCGGTAAACCAGTATACATATGACAGTTTACTTCAAATGAATAGGAAAACTGGAATTAATGTAAGGAAACAATGTTACCATATCTACTTTCCTAAAACCCGTATATATTGGTATGGCAAAATTACAAATTTATTTTTGCGTAGTCTGTCCTGCAGATGCTTTACATAACATTGGTGGATGGTTCGGCGAGGGCTTAGAACCTACGTCTTGAATACTGGTGCAAAATATATGAGGTTAGAGTGAAGCGATTGCTAAATTCATGGGTGTGGTAACCCTCACCCTTAACAGCTTCACTAGTTTCGGTATAAAGTGCCTACCTCTCACTACAGCCACCCAACGACTTAAACTTATGCGTGGAGGGGTTAAAATAAAAGTTACAGAACAGTGGTTGGAGGCGCCTGGCTGCTGTCTGACACAGCGATACCACGTGATCCTGCATTGATTCTTTATTATTGGCTCAGCTCTCTCCAGGAGGTGTCAAATAAGTCAAGGACTAATGGCGAAATCCACACAAACTTAGAGATCTTTGAAATCTAAATTGTGCCTAAAAGAAAACGCGAATTGTTCAGGTCCCTACATATAGAGAATCCTTTAAATGAGTTAAGATACTTTGGTACCGTGCGCAGTGGCGTAACGGTAGCACACTAGACACGTGTTCGGGAGGACCCGGGTTCGATCCCCAGCTCCATCCATCCTGACTTCGGTTTTTTATGGTTTCCCGAGTTCACTGCAGGCGAATGCTGTGATGACTCCTTAACACAGGCCATGGCTGACTCATCTACCAACTCCTGTCAGTGTACTAAATTATGTATCACCGAAATATACCGCTGTCGACGAAACATAAAGCACACCCACCACCAGGATATGTTGGTGGAAGAAAAAGGATGCTCGCGGGAGTGTTTTGATAACATGTTCATTCGTTGGAAAGGCACACATATGTAACTTAAAAAAATACAAACCCATGTTCCCTAACAGATCGAAGTACTTTGTGACATTTAAACTTTCCTTTCAGAGACAACTTTCTAAAATGATTGCTGATGATTACGTACCACACAACATAATAATATGCTTCATACGTGTGGGTATTAATTTTTATTTTTTTCGAGTTACGGTCGCACTCAGATCTAATGCTAAAACAGAGCAGTTGAGTAGTCCAGTTCCCAAACTCGCCTTGTCCACTTTCACTACAACTGAGCAAATCGAGAAAAGATGATTTGCAAGCACTTTGAGACATGGCCAAAACAGTTTTTCAATGCGTGTCTGTTATTGAATAAGGCTAGTTTTGCTTCCTATCACCAAGTTAACTTTAGTGCTAACTTTAGCGCACACTTAAAAGCTACACCAAACTGTTCAATACTAATTTCCCCTTGGTGATGAACAAGGCGAGTTTTGCCGCAGTGGCGTAGCCAGGATTTGGGCGGAGGGGGTGTTTCAAAAGGGGAAATTTTATAATGGAACACCGATCCCCACAGTTAAAGCGGGGGGTCCGGGGGTCCTCTTCCGGAAAAATTTGGGTTTTGAGGTGCAAATTGGTGCTATTTAAGCAGTATTAGTATCGAAAAATTGAATATACCAGTGATAGTTATATTAACTTTTTTGTTCTTCATATTTCGGGAGGGGGGGGTTGAACCCGGAACCCCTCCTGTATTCGCCCTTGAGTTTTGAAACTGGACTACTCAGTTACATTGAAATCTCTCATAATTCACAAATACACTTGCACTCATATGAAATTGACCGACATTCTGAATACAACTGGTACTACTGCACTACTAATACACTTGTTTCCTTCTTTGGGGACAGATGTCGTACATTGCCTTTCAGATAGTTAATCGATTCGCTGTAAACGAGATAGCGTATACTGGGTCATACACTCGATAAGAGTCCACGAGACACAATGAATAGCCCTCAGCGCAGTCATGATGCTTCAGACGGTCTGACTTTATATTTCCTCTTAGTAAGTTTATGTTTGAAATAATTATAAAATACTTCAGAAGTTTCACATACAGCCGTAATATTATGGGTGGTGACGCAAGCGTGCCATTGTATACTATTTAATAACAATTACAACAATAACACACCGTGACCAAATCGTGGCGTTTTTAACCACAGTTTTCTATTTACAAATGCAACATTTGCCATAAAATGTTGCTTTGTTTAATATAATTCGCATTCATGTTGATACATTAATCCATGCTTAGGAAATCACACAACAACTAAACCACGTGACGTAACGTGATACGCAAATACTTCGTACGGTAGGAAATTAAACAGAAAACAAAATGCTTTTAATTAGAAACTGTGACATATAACCTTTCTGAAACTGGACGAGCTTATCGATTACTGGGCTTTTAAATTTTCGTATAAGAGAATAATCCACGACGTGACCTATCCTTTAGCATAGGAGAAGGTAGTGGAAACTATCACAAGCAATGTGTTATTTTTTAATCTCGCAATATGGGCAAGTTACAAACTAAAGAAATATTGTGGATATAAGCCACTGCAGCAAATGGTGTGTCAGAGAAAACCAGAGAATACACACAGACGAACAGACAAGTAAACAAACAAAACGACTTTGTTTGTAACTGGCAAACATAGGCGGTTCGGAATAAAGTGAGCACTCAAAAAAGCCCTGCTAAAGTTCTATTTCCAGCCAATTCGTTTCTTCCGCGCATAACGGCTAACGACGGGACATGTCTAATCTCTCTGGACACGTCACTTGATGTTTGCGCGCGTAAGATAAAATTGTGCTGACAGTACGAATTGATACTGTTGAATAAAAAATATTTATTTATTATACAAAATACAATTATGTCAAATTCAGTTTATTCTGTTTCTGTATTGTGGTATTTAAATAGGAAAACACACGGAACTATATTGCGGTGTTGCGCTGCCAACCATACGAGCAGTAAGACAACTACTGTTAATGCTAAATTGTATGCAACAACGGCTAGTGATATTTTTCAAAAGTTAAATTTTAAGTGCTCATTTTATTTCGAACGATCTATACAATTCCACAAGGTATTCAGTCTGTGAGTTACAAGAGAATAAATGAACACAAAAGAGCACCAGGCACCTAAAAACCAACCACAGAATAAACAAATAACTCAGATTATTCCACAAAGGAGTTCCATCAGTAAGTACGAAACAGACAAAATATAAAGATAACGACAAACTGACATAACAAAACAAACTATAAAAAAGCTGGTTGTGGACGACACAGCAGAAACACAAAACTCCTTGAGGAATACTAACGAAAACAAAAATCACTGTAACTGTGGACAGTAAAACAATGAAAACAGACGAGCACAATGCTGCTCTACTAAGGGAGAAAGCCTTAACTACGAGAGATCAAATTTTACAGGCGAGCAAAAGTTAGTTTTTTCCTAACACACTCTCATATTTGTAAATAACTTCAATGTTTTGCTTTTATTATGACATTGAAATATTTAAAATTTATTTGGTATTACTTTTTGGCATATTTCTTCAAAATAACAACTTCAGGCTTTTATTCTCAGTATTAGGCTAAATTTGGTTTTGAGGAATATTATAATAACTTTTTACACAGGCAGCGGCTGGTTATAAGCCGTTTATCCTTAGTGAAAATATGTGTGTTGGTACAAACTATTTAAATATTAATTTTTTTTAAAATCTCGAGTTAAGGCTTTCTCCCTTAGTAAGGCAGAATGGTCACCTTGCGACAAAACAAATGGTGACGTTTCGGACTGAAATCTGGCGTATGTCCACAATACTTCTTTAGTTTGTAACAAACAATGTGGTTGAGTGTTGAAACAAGATTTAAAATTTATTACTTTCACAGTGTTAGGAAAACACCACTGTTTACACGTTTTTCATAAACAGTTAACAAATCAATATATTTTAGTTATAAAACAGTAAATAAATATCGTATAAGGAGGGTACGCAAGAACCAGATGCGGACTTATTAAGGCAATGCTCTCTTATTCCTACTGTCTTTGGGATGATAATTTTTCTTAAGATTAAACGAGAGCAGATATCAAAGATCTTGTTTAAAAGTTTTGTTTAAAATTGTTTTTGCCGTGACAACTTTTTTTTTAAAACAAGAAATTGTACGGTTTCAGCCAAAAAGTCAATTAACCAGAATTTAGTTAGTTACATAATTAGCTAAACCCATAGTATGGGTGGTAAAAATCAGCCAACATGGGGAAGACGATTTTAAACAGAACTGCTACACTGCTTTTCGACATCTGCTCTCGTTAAGGCGTAAAAAATTAATATCGTTAAAAAAGAAGAAACATGAGAACATGGCCGTAATGGGCAGGCAGGGAAGACAGAAGCCAATTGAGCGCATTGTGTTTGGAGGTAACGAGTCAAGTGGAGAGCGAGAAAAATTATTTTATTTTTCCCCATTTTATAAGTCTGAGAAGAAAAATGTGGAATTTGCTATTACAGCTACGAACCTGAAAACTTCGCGTTTTTCTTTTAGGCACAAGCTAGGTTCAAATACCTCTATGTTTGTGTTACTTTCGCCAATGGTCGTTGACTTATTTGACACCTCCTGGAGAGAGTTGAGCCAATAATAAAGAACCAACTAAATGCAAACCCAATCATGTGGTATCACAGTGTCGGAGAGCAGCCAATGAACAGATGTTGTTTGCTTGAATACACAGATATTCTTAGATGTTAGCCTACATGTCAGTGAACCCTTGAATTTTCTCAGTCTCTAATAATAACATTACTGCAGCACCACTTGTCTGTGATTTGCGGATGGGACCTCAAGACACGCAAGAGATAAAACACCCTATCACTGACTATGAAGCTGAATTGTAGATGTGCACTGAAACAAACTGGGACAAAATTATTTTCGCGAAAAGTTTAAGTTCATGGCCCTACTGATACCGCATTCTAAACGCAAAGAATTGACTTAAAACTACAGAACTGTAGCCATATTACTGTACGTAGTATAGAGAGAGACAGACAGACGCTGAGAAACAGAGAGAAAACAATGAAGAAAGGAGAACACTCGCGTAGATAACCTAAATAACGTCCGTCAGGGATCACTTCCTACTCTGATAACGTATGCTCTCTCAGTTTGAAACTAGGGACAGGCGCTGCGTAGTAGTCCAATCCGTAAAGGCAAAGTGATATGACTGACACGCTGTTTTTATCAGAGGCGTGTGTTTCCAACCGAATCAGTTCTCACATATAAGATTATGAAAGAACAGGGGATCATTTAATGGTAACAAAAAAAAAAAAAACAAAAAAAAAACACTGCAATATTTTCTTCTCGTTACCGAATATGATCTAAAATGAACGTGTTTCACAACATATGTACAGTGCATATGCTCATTTGTTTTTGTACAAGGACAGACTGAGAAAAGCGTACTACTGACGACGGCCGTCCAACAAAACCTCAAGTTATGCGGACAGTAATTTACTTTTTAAAGTATAAAAATGGTGTTAGTTATGCAACAATTTCTTAAAGCAAAAATTGTACGATTTTAAATAATTACTAAACAAAAGGCATTTTCTTTGCGTTATATTTCGACTTTTAAAAATAGTATACTAGGTAAATAAAAATTAATTTTCAACACAACTATGAGACTATATAAAACCTACTCCCTTATTTAGTTTTAAAACCCAATTCTCGAACAACAGCAAAAACAGGTTGTCATTTATAAAACCTGAATATTTGACTAGTCATATGTCTTTATACAGGAATTTATACGAAAAAAAAATCACATGGGAGCAATAAACGAAACATAGGCTACTAACCAACGTTGGCAAGCCACAAAAATGTTTGTTTAATTTTTTATTTGATGTTGATGGTACTACGCCGATATGGTCAAGACGAGTTTTTGTATATAAAGTGCGTGTTTATAAAATTAAAACATTTGCGCAAAAAAAATTTTTAGATTCCAGTCTTCACATTCAGTCGACCTGTAGACGAGAGCACATTTCAGTTGTCGAAACGTCGGTTCTGAGGAAACAAAATTGTGTTCACATTTGTTGCCTTCATCACTGTATGTTGTCCGAAAATTATCAGCAAATAACTATTTGATTCTACCTTTTTTTCTTTTTGGTCTCTTTTAAGTTTGTGTATCAACCGTCTCAATTCTTTCTGCACGACTAAGCTTTAGTATTTTTATTTTAATGTATGACAGTCAATCTTAGCTCGTTTCAAGTGAATTTTTACTAAAAAATAATGGCTGTTATTTTGACAGTGATTCATCTTGTTCGTTACCTGTATTTTCGGCAATCTAACAATGAAAACACGTGTATTTTAATGCAAATTTATTGTCCATACAAAAAAAACACGTTAATTTTAGACCAAAAGTGTGAGCGATAATTTATTTAATCACGTACAGGAAACGCGCTATCTTTTACTTTATGCGACAGTGAATTGGTCAGACCATCCGCTTCCCGCCAAGGCGATCCTGGTTCGATTTCCGGCGGGGTCGGTCCGAATTTTTCGCATGTACGAAACGTGCCACGTATATTTATTTACTTAGGCACTAACTTTTTCGTGGCAGTAAGCCACCCCTATTCCACCACTAGGTCGTTTTTTATTTGTAGAAGGTTCTGTACCTAAGTGTAACAAATTTTGCAATGAAAACAAGCCAAACCCATTTAAATAATTGTACATTATTTTGAAAAAAGCGTACACACATGCATGCATAATGGACTTGAGACGGTCTCAATTTTCATCACAACATCCTGTTAAAGGCGGTGCGCGGAGCTGCGACCGTTATACAAGTTATTCGAAAGTTTCTCAGCGATCGTATAGTCTGCTTAGGACTAATAATCAACGAAAGTTCCACGTGTGTACACTTCTTTCATCTCCTCCACGTATCTGTAAAATATTTTTCACGCTGACGAAAACGGCGATAACGGGTGTTTCTTGAAGTTATGTGTATGTATGAAAATCTTCGCGCAGAATCTTTTGAATGGTAAGGCGTGAACAAGACAACTTTATCTTCAATATAACGTCATACAATGATAGGGTCACGACTGAATGTCACATAGAGGCGAGTTTTCGGCGAGAAGACAGCAAGCCAGTTCCATGACTTGAGCTTAGAGGCTATGGGGAAGCATGATGCGTGTGCTGTCTCGTCCTTACCACTTTCGCACTCTTATGCCTCTAACGCGCAAAGATACGTTCACCCAAGCGGCTACCTTAAGAGCGTTCACGTGTCAAAAACACATAATTTTATATTTGTACGACACTACTTTATAGACATTACTTGTGAATATATTTTCCACTTGTGAAACTTTTTTGCTTTCGTAATCTTCAGATAGCGGCATGTCAAAGTCAAGGTTTGTAAGTTACGAGGACATTCAAATAAAAAAAACCAAGTGATTCATTCGAATTAAATAATTTACAATTAAATTAGATAGTATGGGCAATAACAAAAATAATTAAAATCACATATGCAAATTCCCTTGTGTTTAAAAAAATTATCGAAAATAACGAAAATTTTCTACATACATGGTAGTATTTAAAATACAAAGGGACTTTGTTGTGTGTTTTTAAATCTGTTAAGCACATGGCCAATAATATTTAATTTTACTGTAAATTATTTCATTTTAGTAAGTCAGTTGGTTTTTGCTATTTATATGTTCTCGTAACTTGTAAACCTTGACTTTGACATGCCACTATGGGGAGATTATTGGAGCTAAAAAAATTTCACAGGTGGAAAATGTAGTCAGAAGTAATTTGTATAAAATTAACACAGCGTCGTACAAATTTAAATAATGCTTTTTAGCCACGTGAACGCCCTTAACGCAGTGTGTGCTGCCAGGATAAGCGATGTATTCGCGCGACCAGGTTGGTCGAACCTCAGCAGCCCACGTACACAGCTGTTCGTCACGCGACGTCATTAGCAGGACAAAGTTGTCGACCGCATTGCGTGTCCCAGTCGACTGCGCCGTCCAGTTATTCTCTGTGACTGCTGAAGTAAAGTTGGTGTTATTCATCAAACACAGTGGCCGCGTTCCATTTGTTGCTGACAGCAGCTCAGATAACTGCCTTACCACAGAATAAATAGTATTACAGACGCGAAATGACGTGGCGGCTCATATGATACGGGCGAACTTAAGCTACTTATTTTGCCTGCTCGAGGTTGTTGATACCAGCCACGTGTATGTTTAGTTCCTGCATGTTACTACAGGTTTCCTATTGTCCTGGATGCCGGCTAGCAGAGCAGCTGCCTTACGCTGATTGGCAGTAAGTGTTGTCGTCATGTTGCTGGCCAGGGAAGCCATTTTGCTGGCGTGTGTGACTTGAGTTCGCTGTTCTACTGGCTATTTCACTTCTGTATTCCTTAATATTCTGTGGCCTTACGAGCGCATCTGCAACTCTCGATTAGTAGTGCCATGAACTATTCGCGAAAATAATTTTGCCCCAGTTTTTTCAGTACGTCGCGCGTACATCTGCAGTTCTGATTCATAATCAGTGAATGAATGTTTTAACTCTCGCGTATTTTGGGATTCAATCCGCAGTAACAATATTCTGATTGGCGCCGTCTAATGAGAGACGTCACTTCAGAAATACACGCTGCCAATAACCATGAAGCACAGCTGCAGATGTGCTCGTAAGGCACTGAAACAAATTGGGACAAAATTGTTTTCAAGAAAAGTTCATGGTCCTATCGACTAACGATAAAGGTGTATTTTACACGGCCTGTATACCATTTGAAACATTCTATTCTGCCCAAAGATTTTCGTACCAAAAAAGGACAACAAAAACACCCACTACTACTAGCGGTGGCGAGAAAATAACCTTTAAATATAAGAACAGGACCATACATTGATGTACAGAAGTCTGTGCGATACGATACATAGATATCAAAATTATAAAAACTAAAAAATCTAACCGATATATAGTTTTCAAAAACCACTCTATTGGTATTAGGATAGTATCACAATCACTTTTGTTTCGATGTTGTCGATGTATTAAAAACACCAAAATCAAAATTGACGTCAACGTAGAAATTGAGGAATGATGTTAGTAATGCTAAAATGCAGGGGGGGGGGAGTACATGTTTAGCAGCGATGTTAGAAATTGACTGAGGGAACGGAAAGCATTGCGGTTGGAGTCTGGGTTTGTAAAACTTGCCACTGCTGGAACATATGCAAAATAGAAATATACAGCCGAGATGGAAGAAGAAATAGAGACGAGAGTTACGTAAGAAGGACGATTGTGGTATGTTACTTACGCAATACATTTTAATACGAACATTGATTTGCTTGACTTTAACAAACTAGATTCGGAAATTAGTGAGCTCTCAAATCTAATAATTGGTTAATAAGCTATAATATTCAAGTTTTGGCAATATTTATGTTGTTCATTGCCGTAGATTCACATACATTTTAAATAAATGTTTAACATATTTCTGTTGTTAATCAATGTAAAATACAAATCAATGTATTAAAAAACGTGTTCTACAAAAATATGTTTTGTTGCAGATGTAATGTCGAAATTTTGATAGTTATCAAAAATTGGTATCGGAAGATCAATACAAAATAATTAATTTTGATAAATTCATACGGACATGTGGATATTATCGATGCATTGGCATTTTTAAATCGATATACCGAAAACGTCGGATGTTATCACGATAATGTTTTGTGCCAACATACCCTTGAAAACGCTATAGTTTCTTATACCATACGCGATTCGGTGATAAACTTTTGACATAACGTAGCTGTCTGTAGACCAATAACTGGCGTCGAATATTAAAATATCTGGACTCTTATTGGCTCAGTCAAATAGGGTAACAGCTCCAAGTACAAGCTAAAGTCAGTAATCTTCTGGTAAGCTGAACGTGTGTTGAAACCCAGCAAACAGTCAAGTTTTCCCGCGATAAACCATCATCTCTAAATATAGTATGTACTGAGAAGTTAGCAAATACACAGTTTGAATATCACAAACCCATAGTCCAATACTTCCACAAACGAAGAACTGTCAGTATATTTCTGGGAACGTCACGTTGAAGGCATGGGCTGTGCTTTGATAGAACCTGTAACACGACCTCTGTTATCAGTGCGCTGCGCGTCGTTTACATAACCGAGGTTTATAAACAACAAGTGTTTACATACGCAGCAGACGTGTGCCGTGAACTACTAGAGGCATACATTGTTTACACGACACTTGCTGTTCAAGATCAATGTATCACGTTTCATTCCTGTTTATTGTCTTGTCGAAGATGTAAACAACATAGAGCCTGACACAGTAAATGAATGATAAACCGAGTGATATATTTTGGTCAACGCTTACATTGAGGTTTTTAGCGCTGGTGAGGGTTGACATGAGGTGAGTAAGATGCAGGGCCGGAATAAGAAGGCGGGGAAAACGGGAGATCACCGAGAAAACCCGCCGACCAACGACATCGACCGACACGATTCCCACATGTTTTCGTGTCGTCTTTCGGAATACGTCCATATTCCTTTCTGGGATTTTCTTATGTTTGTCAACAACAGCTAATAGGCCTAGATGTACTTTATTAATTTTTTGTTTGATCGTGTGGATCTTCTACAACACGAAATATTCGCTCGCAATGTCGTATGTAAAAGAAGTGTTTAGTTTACCATATGCCAGGCTCACGGTCATGCAAACAAAGTAACTGCCAAACTCTGAACAAAAAGTGTTAGACAAAGGTACGGCAAAAATACTTTACGTCTCGTTGCAAGCGAGGTCTTTAGAGATGGTGAGACACAACTTGACACAATGACAGTAAATGGAACAGGACTTGGCGAAGGCCTTTGTTAAAGAGCCATATTTACATTCGCCTGCAGCGATGTCGGGAAACAATGGAAAACCGGGACCATGCTTGCCGGAGCCGAGAATCGAGCGCAGATCCTCCCAAATGCGAGTTCAACTTGTTAGGGTGGCCGCCTGTCCAGGACGCCGAGCGGTTTGTAGAGCTTCGGCCGTTACTAGATTATTCGGAAACAGTTGAACGCGCTTAAGTAATATCTGCTTAAAAATAGCATCCAAAGTTCATTATACATGAACATGTGTTTACCCATTTCAGTTTCACTACTCAAAGACTGTTTTCCAATGGCCGAAAATGGGGAAAAATGTTTTTTTTTTCCTTTCTAAGTACCAAAATCTTGATGCAGAATATGTTAGAAAGCATAGGCTTGTACAATACATACACGTTTTATCTTCAATATTGCGTCATAAAAGGATAGGGTCACCAGTGAGTGTCTTATAGAGGTTTGTTGTCGGCGAGATGACTGCACGCTAGTTCAATTATTGCAGCTAGGGTCTAAGTGAAAGCGTGATGCGCACGCTGTATCGTCCTTACCGCTTCCGAAGTCGTAAGCTTCGAACGAGCAAAATACATCCACGAAAGCGGTCGCCTTAAGGCTCGGTTTCATTCGCCATATTGAATTTTATTATTTTTCGTTTTTTTGTAATTCTAAGGAGAAAAATGTTAAATCGGCGACTACACCGGAAATTCTATTTATCCTGAGCTACAATACAAGCATGGCAATCGAGCTAGTAATGTATAGTTGGGTCGCAATTTGTCGGGCAAATTATGAATATAAAAAAAATTTGCCATACAGATTGCGGCGTAATTATATGTTAGCAGCTAAATCGCAAGGTCTGTACTGTAGCTAAATGTAAATATAATCTGAGTTTTAATTCCCAGATTTAACATATTTCTTATTATAATTCCGAACAAGCGAAAAATAATACAATTCAATATGGCGACTGAAATCGAGCCTTAAAGAGTTTGTGGACCAGGCGCTTTAGCCATGCTGTAGCATTGTAGGGAAAGCATTTCTCTTGCTTAATTACAATCAATGTTCCCAATGCGTAAATCTACGAAAAGAAGTCACACTTCAAACTGTGTCCCTGTGATTTAAAAAATACCGTCCGCTTATTAAAACGTGATTCCCAAGCTCCTCAAATTGCAAAAAAAAAAAAAAAAAGCTTTTTCACGTTCCTGTGGCTGAGAATATGTCGGTCGTAATCGTAAAACTAAGCCATAGAAACCTGAATTGGACTGTACCACAAACTTTCCACAAATAAAACAACAGGGTCATCGCTTGAAGTCCCATTGAAAAATACATTCTACGAAAACACTGCACGTTAGTTTAGTCCTACGCGCCTAGAGGCGATGAGGTGTTTGAAGGGGCGTGTTACGTTCGACTTATCGCCTTCCCCGTTTCCGTGCCCAAAACTTAAAGATAAAGGTACGGTCCACTAACTCTTAACGTTGCGTCAACCTTCCGTGCTAGGGAAGCAAATTACACTAGCATTTCAGAGATAATTGGTAAACATGTGTGCGTTGAATGTTTACTTGGCAAAAGTACGCGAAAATTCCTTATCTGTAAATATATGAAAACATGAACATATTCTTTGTGATTGTTGTACTGTACATGTTACGAAAAAAAGTGTATTATAATCAAATGTTCTTTAATTTTCGGCGGGAGTGGAAATTGAATCAGCGACTTAAGTACACAAACCACTAGACCAATGAAAATAGATGACGGCAAGGCCAACGTGGTAAGTTAGGCAATACTGATAATTGGCACCATTGTGTTAGTTAATTAATATTTTGCTGATAAAATGCTTCTTTACTACTAAAATACGCTTACGTTATAATGTTAGGTACTGCTGTTATTTTTATAATGCGAATATGTTTCTAAAATATCAGTGTAATTAGGAAGCAACGGTAAAAATACAAGATCGTGCCGAATTATAAGTACCCCTACTACCTATTTCGTCTCTATCGTATGTCGAACTTTCAATTCAACTTTGGTTTACGAAGCACGTAGAAGGTTTCTGCAGATGTTGTACGATAATTTCACGTACGTATTTGTGAAATTTTACAGTCGCGTCTTAGAATCTGCTACTTCTGAAATATTCCTGCAATGCGTTAGTATGATATGAACTTAACGGTATTTTTCGGGACATATACAGTATAACGGCATTGCGAGTGGATGTTGACGAGTTACAGAAAACTCCAACAATTAAACAAACAAAGCTATAAACTAAGCCAGTATTAGCGGTTGTCAAGAAACATATAACATGTATACAGTTCCGAAAAGGAATATAACCTATATAGAAAGACGTCACAGTAACCAAAAAATAGAACCAAAGCAGCAGAAATTAAATCCGGAACTTATTATAGTCGTATTTAGGAAGACATGAAAACAAAAAACTGAGGGTCCTGTATTTATATTGGTGTAAATCAGTTAAAATGATTTCCTCTTAAACAATTATTCGTAATCACATGCAAAATTCAGTACATTGTTGCAATACACAAATGGAATTCAGACACTCGGTTAAGAGGGAAATATTTGTTTTAGAATATTATTTTGGAAAATGTGAATAATATGAATAAAAACGACCCTACTAAATAATTTCTAATTTTAATTAATAACTTTATAATGTATAAGAACCATGGTTTACTATTTTAACTGACTTATATCACTATATATGTAAGCCCCTCACATGTTAAGGGCATTTCTTTGTTGTGTAAATTAATTTTCCGTACAACTGTGTTAATTTTATACTTCTGTGTGAGGGAAAATACATTTCGTGTACGTGTTAATGTTACTATGCATGATAGTCAGGAATATTGACTACTTTTACAAGGTATGTAAAAACGTCCAGAAAAAATAAGATCGTGCTAGCGGTAGCATAACAACAGACGTGCCCACGCGCACATTACAACCCGAAAGACCCTCAAAGTGGTCCCCATGTAGCGTCCACAAGACGTTGCCAACAATGTGGGAGTCAGGTCACATCCATTCTGCAGGGAGGGCAGACTCGCAACTGAATTACCTTCGCTCTCCGTGCGATAACCGTTCATCACACATTGCAAACATTTCAGTACTTCACACAAAAGTTTCTAAACAAACTGTCAAAACATTTGTCAGCCAGCTACAGAAAGATTAGTGTCGCAGTATTTAAAGATAGTGTCGTAGGTAGACATGCCGACTGCTGCGTTTTGCTGTAGCATTGCGTTTGGTGAAATAGGAACGTTGGGATGGCTCCGACATTAAGGCGGCCGTCTGGCTGGCGCCCGAACTGCTTGCAGTGTGTTCCGAATTATGTTTTTCCCAGCGACCAGTAAACGTGCGTCCACAGTGCTTATCTACGAAAAGAAAAAGTACGTCCGACTAGTTGTGAATGTGACTTTTAAGACACTACGCATGTTGGAAGCATTATTTTAAAGTCTTTAAACTTGGCTAAAGTCGTATTTTCCATACGGTTGTTTCTCGAGATATATATGTCGGATTCGTTCGAACTTGATGTCTAGAGATATATATGTCGGATTCGTTCGAACTTGAGGTCTAGAGATATATATGTCGGATTCGTTCGAACTTGAGGTCTAGAGATATATATGTCGGATTCGTTCGAACTTGATGTCTAGAGATATATATGTCGGATTCGTTCGAACTTGAGGTCTAGAGATATATATGTCGGATTCGTTCGAACTTGAGGTCTAGAGATATATACGTCGGATTCGTTCGAACTTGAGGTCTACAATTACATAGTGTCGGGTTCAATAAAATGATAGCGTCGCCGCTTAAAGTCCCACAGTAAGAATGTTACAGCGGGGATACTGCGCGTGGACGCGATATCACAATACAAGTTCCGGCCGGCGTAGCTCATAGCGCCTCATCGATTTTCGCCTCACATATGCACAACACACCCCTCAACACGCAGCCGCCTTAAGGACGTTCTCGTGGCAAAAATGCATAGTTTTGTATGTGTACGGTAGTGTTCGTTTTGTAAAAGTTACTTGTGAATACATTTTCTACTTGTAATATTTTTGCCTCTCATAGTTTTCTCATAGCAGCATGTCAAAGTCAGAATTTGCAAGGCACTGGAACATAGGAATAATATAAACCAAGTGATTAGAATTTATTGGTTTGTGGACGTACACCACTGCTCATGTTTTGTTGACCGAACTTGTATTGAAAGACAAAATTACAATATACAAAAAACACACAAAAAATTTGATCGTCGCTTTGTCTCTTAATACAAGTTCGGTCAACAAAACATGAGTAGTGGCGTGTGTCCACAAACCAACAAATTCTAATCGTGAACTCCCATAGCAATAAACATTTAAAAATCTCAAAAACCAAGTGACGTACTCGAATGGAATAATTTACACTAAAACTACATATTATATGCCATGTGCTAAAAGATTTGAAAACAGACAAGGAAATTTCTTTTTACTTTTAAAAATCTAAAAATAATGTCACTTTCCTCAATTTATGGCAATTAAAAAAAATGACAAAATGACTTTGTTGTGTGTTTTTAAAACTTTTAGCATATGACCCGTAATATTTAATTTCAGTGTAAATTATTTTATTCAAGTAAATCTGTTAGTTTTTGTTATTCCTATGTTTCAGTTACTTGCAAATTCTGACTATGACGTGCCGTTATGGGAAAACTACGAGAGCTAAAAAATGTTTACAAGTGGAAAATGTAGTCACAAGTAACGTACATTAAAAGAACAATATGTCGAGCAAATATGAAATTACGATTGTTTGCTACAAGAATACCCTTAAGGTGGCCGCCTGACTGGACGTATTTTTGGCGTTTGAGGCCCAGAAATGCGGAAGTTATAAGGGCGAGATAGCACGCCCATCATGCTTCTCCCTGGACTCTGACGCAGGTCGCTAGAAAAAGAGTAGCAGTGAACTTGAAATGGGTATTAACACGTGTAACGTCTCTTTTATGCTATTTATTCACTAGCAGACATCACTCATGTGCAGTTTTCGAATAATCTGCTAACGGCCGAAGATCTGCACACGGCTCGCCAGCCGGGACAGACAGCCAGCTTAAGGGCTTTATTTAGACATTGTATTGTATTTTCAGTTTTCGAGCCATAACATTTATTTAGATCGAATTATCAAAATTTTCTCTTTTCCGCGAAGCACAGGATATATTCTTGTTAAATTAATTAACATAATTAATAAAGGAACACAGAAAAAAGAACATATTGGCCACCACAAAATATTTTGTCGTAATGGACCTTGCCAATATTTTTTTGTTGCAACTGCAAAAAAATTTTGCTGCCCCAATAAAATTTGGCAGTGACAACAAAAATATTTTGTAACCACTACAAAATTTTTTGGTAAGGTCCATATTGACAAAATGTTTCGTAACCATCACAAAATAGTTTTTTTTCTGTGTGAATCTTTCGTTAATTTTCATGCAAACTCATTGCCAGAGAATTCTTTAAATTTAACCTATAATTCTCTTGCAATGATTCTGCGCGACCAATTAATGAATTACTCCGTTATTATTTATGTCAAGAAGTTTACCAAGTATATATCGTATGCTTTGTCGAAGAGAAAATTTTGATAATACCTTTTGAATAAATGTTATGGCTCAAAAACTGAAAGTGCAATAAAATTTTCTAACATTCCTCCTTAAGAGGAGTCCTCGAATGGCGCATGGACGGCGTTGCAGCGTGTCACGCGCATACATTTTACGCGAAACCGCTTAAGTTATTTATATTATGTTTACCTACGAAAATAACACACACTTGAAACCATGCTTCTATTTTTTTTCAAAAATGCAGCACGCTTGTTAGAAACACGATGTTCGGGCCTCTCAAAATGGCTAAAAACGGGTTTTTTAGACGGTCGTAACTCCGAAAATATTTCCTGAATTCGTAATGTGCAAAACGAGAGGCATGCGTTGGTATTTACTTCATAATATTCAATACAGGGTTGCCACTGACCTGGAAAGTCAGGGAATGTCAGGGAAAGTCAGGGAAATGAAATTTGGTCATGGAAAGTCAGGGAAATACATTAATGGTCAGGGAAAGTCAGGGAAGTTTCAGTATAGTAAAATGTTTGAATTTATGTACGAAGCCAGTTACAAAATGTCCACTTTTTTGTTAAAAAAAAATGGTCCTACTATTGTAAAAAGTAAATCATGTTACAAATGTCACTTGGAAAATGGCTTCGGTTAATGCTCTGTGTTTCGGAAATACATCGCTAACTCCACCAATATCTGCAATTTTTTATTTCACCGACTTTACCTAAGAACACATTAGTGGTTGAAAAAATTGCGTTTTGGTTTATTTTGTAGACAAGTAGGGACTAGGACTAGATTTTTGTGGGTTTCAAAATTTTTACATAATGGTATGTTATGAGCTACGTCAACAGACATATGAAAAAAATGCTCAAATTTTCTTAACTTTTTAAATTTGTATTGTTGTAAATACAGAGTGATCAAAGAGTTGCGTACTTACATAAAATTAAAACCCAAAATTTAACAACAGAATCCTGATAACGCCTACGAAACTCGTACAGCAAGAGGCAAAATAATGCCCCACAGGCAACAAAGATACGATGCAGAGTTCGTTTAAACATTTACGATACACATCACGTCTGCTCATTATTTATATTATTATAATATCATCTAGTATTGTATGCTACTCATAACCCATCAATGAACACGACTCTTCGATGAATTTCCACCAAATCTCGACCGGCCTCGGCGGTCCTTTAGGCTTTTACCGACCTTTTCTGTCGGTGGAAGCTTGTGATCAACCAAAACCCACGTGATCTACCAGAATCTACAAATAAAGGTTATGCGTTGGTGCATTTCCGATTGGGCGGAGTTAAAGTATTTAGAAACAGAACACGAGCTGCAATAAAATAATCAGATAAGCTTGATTATTGATTACTCACATAAATCTACTATTTTTTTTTAGAGCTGTGCCGATCCCTAAATTTTAACGCCGATCGACATATATGCCGATATTAATTTTTTGTATCGGCCGATCCAGGACTTTGGTCAGGGAAGTTGTTATATTTGGGTCAGGGAAAGTCAGGGAATTAAAATGAAGAATATCAGTGGCAACCCTGTCAATAATAAAATATTGGGGCCACCGCTTAAAGTACCATAGTAAAAAGACTACAAGGAAACCCTTGCACGCCAGTTTGGCACGCTGCGAATAGAGGCGATATGCTTCTCGTCAAGCGTGGGACACTGGCTCTTATCGATACGCTGTTGCCACGCGTCAATGGTGGAAATTTGACACCGCGAAGGACTTCTCTTAAAGACATTGGTGCATGGAAAATAGAAACATTTTATTAAACTGCACATGGGGCCTGTTAGATTTGCCACTGTGGTAACGTGCCTGAAGTTACGTGCGCTGACAACAAAATTGGCAGTTGCAACTTCATGTATAAGTATTTTGACAGGACTGTAGGCGTTGACGCGCCACCTCCAGAACACACGCTTCAGAACATGTGTTTTATGTGATATCATTAGGGACCCATGATTTTCACGAATAGAATTTTGCAAAAGCATGTTTCAGTGTCTTATGTGCACACCTGCAGCTCTGCTTCAAGGTTATTGGCAGCGTGTTGTGCAGAGACGTCTTTTATTTGACAGCACCAATCAGAACAAGGTTATTACGACATCACACGTCTGTGATTTGCAGGTAGAACACTAAGACGTGTGACAGTTAAAACATACAATCACTAAGTATGAAGCAGAGATGCAGATGTATACGTAAGACACCGGAACAAGTTGCTGCAAAATTGTTTTCGCGAAAATCAGGGGTCCCTTGATATAATCAGTGAGAAAAGGGATTAAAATAAAAGCTTTACATAATGCCTTGTAGTTTTTATACAGTATTACTGATCTGACCAATAGGAGTCAGTATCGTAGACCCCTCTTCTGTTTCTTTAGGTAGAAGTATACTTAAATAAGGTTATTTTAATAACCTTCCACTAAATCAAATTCTACGCTCTGGCGTTGACAATTGTACAAACATTAATCGGAATCAGAAGTAATAGAAAAATTATATTAATCCAAAATGGCGACATATGTTCCAACTTTTGTAAGTACTGAGTAAGTCTATGTGAGGTACGAATCAAAATAATTTATTTTTGTCTATTTTAATCCATAATTTGTTATGCGGTAAAGGGGGAAATGATGCCTTTTCGACTGAGCGTTGTTTTCAGTTGAAAGAAAATACCTAAGTTATCATTCGGACAGTCGTTTATAACTTTTGTTGATTAATCATTGATAAAATTTTTCTTATGCAGCAGTTAATTTAGAAAACTAAAGGAAATGTAAAAAGTGGGGGATTTACGTGCATAAAACGTAATAAGTCTTTCTAATAAAAAAATCGAGCGAGGTGGCGCAACGGTAAGTAACACGTTGGCACAGAATATTTAGGAACACAGGAGTGAAATAGCAGGTGGGACAGCGAACTCAGTCACACACGCCAGCATAATGGCTTCCTTGGCCAGCAACGTGGCGAATATGCCTACAGCCAATCAGCGTAAGGCGGCTGCCCTACTGGCCGGCAGTCAGGCCAATAGGAAATCTGCCGTAACATGCATAAACCAAACATACACACTGAGAGAAAGAATTGTTTCATTATACTAAATATATTTGTTTGGGTGATGTTTGCTTCAGCTAAACAATATTTTGTTGGTAAGACCAAGCTTGGAGTCCTCCAAACAAATTTATTTATTTCCCTCGACCAAATTATTCATTTAAACGCACTTTGTTTGTGCCAAACGCATATTTCGTTACTTAAGGACGTAGAATAAATATTTTGTGTAAACAAACAACTTGTTACAGCTTGTCAACAAAATAATATTGTTAGTTATAAGTGATGTGCTTTAAATTAAAAAATTGTTTCGATGGACTAAATGATTTTGTTGGCGAAACTAAATCAATTTGGTTGACTTGCGGAAGATGGCAGGTTGGCGTGCGTGATCGAAAATATGGCGAGCGCTGTATACCACAACATTCAAAATATAA
>PNEQ01080735.1:114507-134311 GCA_003012365.1 Medauroidea extradentata
GCTCCTGCATGTTACTACAGGTTTCCTATTGGCCTGGCTGCCGACTAGCAGAGCAGCTGCCTCACGCTGATTGGCAGTAGGTGTTTCCGCCATGTTGCTGGCCAGGGAAGCCATTTTGCTGGCGTGTGTGACTGAGTTCGCCTTCCTGCCGACTGTTTCACTTCTGTATTCCTAAATATTCTGTCATATAAGCTTGTGCGACAAGTAGGACGTCTAAACTGTTAATCAGCATTATTAAAGTATCTTCATTTTAGCTATAACAATTTCAAAGTGGTTAATTCTATCGATCACAAACGAAAATGCTATAAACTTGAAAAACACCGCAGCTGCACGTCTCGTTCTTTGTGCTGCGGTGCACGGCAATCATTTATTTGACTTCGTTTACCTTTTCGCAGACGGAAGGTAAAAATGTTTGAAAATAAAGCAGTACCATTGTAATTTAATATTAGGCCTAACAATTCCTGTACAAATAACAATCTTGTTGTAACGTAAGCACTCGTAGCTGAGTTGGTTAGGTCATGTATAGAAAGCGGCAAGCAAAGGGATAGTGGAACAAATCCCGGCCCAACCGTACTTTTTTTTTTGTTTTAAAATTTCAGAAATTTTTAAAGTTTATAAACTATATTTTTTCCAGTTCTTAAAATATTGCATGTGCATTTGATACGCCCAACGAAATATTTTTATGACCAGCTAAATATTTGGTACTGCTAACAAAATCCAGTTATTTGCCTCAAACAAATTGAGGGATTTGGTAGGAGCAAACAAATATCTAATTGCCCCCCCATACAAACAAATTATTTGGTTGATTCAAACAAATTTTGTTTGCACCAACAAAATTTTTTTCTCAGTGCACGTGGCTGGTATCAACAACTTCGGGCAGCCAATAATCGGCGAAGTTCGTCCCTCTGAAAAGAGCCGCCACATCAGTTCACGTCTGTATTACTATTTAGTCTGTGACAATGGACTCGCATTCGAGAGGACCCGGAGACGAGCCCCGACTATGCTGATTTCGGTTTTCCAAGGTTTCCCGAAATCACTCCAGGCGAATTCTGGGATAGCTCCTTAACAAAGGCCTTGGCCGACTCCTCTCCTAATTCCTGTTATTTTGCTAAGTGGTGTGTCGCCGTCTCTAATGAATTCGCTGTCAACGAGACCATTAGTTAAAAGCTATATTTTCGGTTTGGTAACAATTTCAAAAATATTTATAGGTTCATAATCTAGGTATGTTTTAGGCAGAATTTAGACGTATCTGTTTATATGTTAATTCTTTTGTCCCCTCCTTCTGACCCCTAATGTAACAACAGAAAATGTAAATTTTGAATTTGTTCGGTAGTGTGTAGCTATTTCCTTTCTGCATCCATTTAGCGTTCTTCTGGCAGGGTCAATTACTCTCTCATGCTGAACGTTATAAAAAACGCATGTAATGCTCAAACGTGACGCTTCTGAAAATCTGTTGTTTTGGTTGTTATTTTTTTAACAGCCGGAGGAGCAATGTGTAAAAAAGGAAAACTGTTGTAGCACCTGGCAAAGAGCCGACCCACAGTCATTCAAGGAGGCGAGAAGAGAATGTTACATAAAAAAAAAACAAAGCCAGTGCTCCATCTTGCCCGAGGAGATTTACCTTGGCATTGGGCTAGCGCGCTACAATGTAGCTGGCCGCTGGTCGGTAAACATACAAGGTCAGCCACTGCCAGACAACCGACAGTTCGGCCTCGCGTGTTGGATAGATCGACCCGGTCGAATACACGCAGGGGAAGAGTGAATAAATACTCGACACACATACCCAGCCAAATAAAACTAGCCCGCCTGGAGTCATCAGGCGTTGACACCTGCACACGTCTTCCTTTAATGTGAGTGATAGTCACTAGCTTGAATTATTAAATTTTGTGTCATACCATTTCTTCTGAGTAGAGTTTTGGAACTTTAACCTATCTACGGAGTAGAATACACACTGATACAATTTTAGACACCGTAAATATCTTTTTGTCGTTGCTGTTGTTGCAGGTCGAATTTCTGTTAGAAAATTCTTATTACTGTCTTAACTACAATTCGATGTATAACAACAGTAACGGAAAATAAATATTTATAATTTCGCCGTAAAATCGTGGCTCCACCAATAACAAAGCCGCATGACAGCAGCCTAGCCGATGAACGCTTCGGTATCACTCACTGCAGCAGCAGCCAACGAAGCAATATACTTAAAATTACTGCTTAGTTAGCTAAACGCGTTCTACAGATGGAAGAAGTGATACTCTCACTTGTTCACGTGTTACGTGTTCGGCTGTCAAAGTTCTCCAGTTGTTCCAGGCCCCAAGTTCAACTTGCAGGACTTTCCATTGCGCAATGCTGCCAAACCGATGGGGAAAGTGACAGATATTCGGTCTCGCAACAGGTTGGTGGGGCGGGTCTCAAAAAAGCAGGGTGGATTGGGGCCTCGCTTGGGAACGTCACTTACGTACGTATTCTTACAGCCGTAATTTATCATGTCACTAGGAACTTGTAAAATGCGCGCTATTTTCCGGCAGCCGACTGGGCTTCAATTTTTTTAAGCACATTCGATAGTCTATCTATAGCACGCCCTTCTGACCAGTAGTTAAAAGTTCCGTTTTAGGCTGACCAATCGTTAGGGACCCCTGTTTTTCGCGGAAAGAATTTTGCCCCAATTTGTTTCAGTGCCTTACGTGCACATCTGTAATTGTACTTCATGGTTATTGGCAGCGTATCAATGTCATCTCATTTGACTGAGCCAATTACAATAACTTTACTGCAACACCACACGTCTGTGATTTGCCGGTAGAATCCCAAGGTTCGTGAGAGTTAAAATATCCAATCACTGTTCACGAAGCAGAATTGCAGATGTGCACATGAGGCACCGTAACAAAGTGGGGCAAAATTCTTTTCGCGAAAAACAGGGGTCCCTACCCATCGTCCATAAAGTGGCCACACACGTAAACAACATCACACTGATAAGATTAATATGTGTGAAGATACAAGCAACTTTTCAATTTAATGGTGTATTACTGACCTCGCAAGGCTAACATAGGCGACCGCTAGACAAAATAACTCGTGTACGACTGATGGACTGCTCTGAGTGGTAAAAAAAGCAAAATAATACAACCAAATAACTATGGTGCTGCCAGCAGTTCAAACAAAACAATTCTAAACACTAACTGTTAACATTCAACACACATAAAGGCTTGTGTCACAGATTTAGTTCGGGTATTTACAGAGCAAGTAAGTTCAGTCTTTCGCCAAGTAATGACGCGAATGTTGTTGATCTCTAATTATTAGAGACATAAGATAGATTTCAAATGTCTCTAAGTTTGTGTCACTTTCGCCATTGGTCCTTGACTTAGTTGACACCTTCTGGAGAGAGCTGAGCGAATAATGTATAACTAGGGACCGGAAAAATTCGCGGGTTCACTGACCAATAGGCTAGCCTCCAAGAACATCTGTGTATTCAAGCAGACAATAGTTGTTGGTTGGCTGCTCCTTGACACAGTAAAATGGGCCCGCAATTAGTTACAATTTTATTATTGGCTCATAGACTTCAAGGCGGTGTCAAATAAGTCTACAGCCAATTGGGAAAGTAGCCAGAACTTACAGTTGCTGGAATTCTAGCTTGTGCCTGGAAGAAAACGCGAATTTTTCAGGTCTCTATATATAACCAATTAAATGCAAACCAAATCATGTGGTATCACTGCATAAACGAGCTGTCAATGAACAGCTGTTGTCTAGTTGAATACACAGGTATTCTTGGAGGCTAGCCCTAATTAACACTAGATATTATGATTTACCGCGGAAAAATTTGACGGTTTGCTGGTTTTCAACGTACGTTTAGCTTATCAAAAGCTCAGTGGCTTTTCACCGTACTTGGAGCTGTTACGGTATTTGACTGAGCCAAAATGAATCGCATTATTGTAGTATTTGATGTCTGTTTGCAGACAGCTACGTTGTGTCGGACGTACATCAGCCAATCATACACGCTGCAAGAAACCACAGCGTTTTCAAGGGTGTGTTGGCGCGAAAAATGTTTGCGATATACCGTCATTAAGGACCCCTGTTTTTCGCGAAAAGAATTTTGCCCCATTTTGTTTTAGCGCCTTATGTGCACATCTGCAGTTCTGTTTCATGGTTATTGGCAGCGTATATAAGGCTATCATTTGACTGAGCCAATTACAATAACGTTCCTGCAAACACCACATGTCTGTGTTTGGCGGATATAATTCCAAGGCTCTTGAAAGTTAAAATGTCCAATCTCTGACCACGAAGCAGAACTGCAGATGTGCACGTAAGGCACTGAAACAAAGTGGGGCAAAATTCTCAACGCGAAAAACAGGAGTCCCTCACCATCATCTCTAACTTATCGCGTGGAGAGGTGGCCTGAGTTCCATTCCCGGTGGGGGTCGGTCCCCGGATTTTCGTATGTGGGTATCGTGCCGGATAATGTCGCTGGTTGGCAGGTTTTCTCGGGATCTCCCATACATAGAGATAGGAAATATTCGCGGGTTCACTGAGCTGTAGGCTAGCCTCCAAGAACATCTGTGTATTCAAGCATACACTATGTGCTCACTGGCTGCTCGATGGCGTAGTGATATGGGCCTGCATTTAGTTGCTTCTGTACTATTGGCTAAGCGACTTCCAGCAAGTGTCAAATAAGTCACGGGACAATTGCGAAAGTGGCACTAACATACAGTTGCTGGAATTATAGCTTGGGGCCAAAAGAAAACGCGATTTTTTCAGGTCTCTACCCATACATCTTGTCACCCCTCACCAGCGCTAAAAATCCTAAATGTTTTTATTTATTTTAGAGGTTTTACTGACGTCTCCCAGTTTTATGCCGTTAGGCTTAATAAGGGATGGCTTACGAACCACCATATCCTAAGTAAACGACACAAACATCCATGCCCGATCTGGAATTCGAACCAATGACTTCTCGCACCGTAGACCGGCATGCTACCGACCACGCTACGGAGGCCACCCTAAATGTTAAGTGCTGACCATAATCTCTTCACTTCACTTATCGCTAGATACGTGCAAAGTTCGAGTTATTTTCCGACAGCAGAGTAGACTGCAAGCTGCCATATGTTCGCTCGACTTTTCTCATTGGCCGACAATGTCGTGGCCTACTTCAGATTTTGCTTGTAGCCAATAATCGTAAATTCAACGGTAGAGTCAACAATCTCCTAAATAGCTTACACACTGAACTGTCATCATAGAAAAGCTCGTGCCCAATGAACACTCAGATTGCACTTGGGTATATATACAGGTCAGTGAAGTTTAACCTACCACCAAGTAATAACGCGAATTTTACATATCTCTACTTATCACGTATATACCGTACCGAAATGCCCGTCAGGTTATTAGAAGCCACGTTTTACTTCCTCTGCCAACATAGGCGTGGCTTCGCTGCTTTTACAACAGTCGGCGTTCAGTTTCGAAACGCTGTAAAAAATTTCCGTGAATTTACGGATAATTGTACGGAAATGTCTGTGTAATTAATGGAAACATTATTTTCTATACGTTATTTCGTTTCAGTAACTAAACAAATGTTAAACTTCGAGAAGAAACAGAAAAATAACCGTAAGCATTATTGTGTCTGCGTTCTAGAGTGCGAGTTTCTGTAAGTTGAGTTGGTTGCCATCCGTAAATTAACGGTCACTTCTGGAGATTTTCTTACCAACACTTTTCCGTAAAACAACGAAAATTATTTTTGACAGTCCCACCTATTGTTTGTGTGAGTTTTTAGCAACTGTTGTTTAGTATTCCTTAGTAACATACTACGAAATTCCACTGGCATTCGGTACCACTTGAAATACTCCCGTGTACACTGTTATAAATTTTAATGGAAATGTATCGTTAATAAACGGAAGAAGTGTCCGTAACAAATACGGAAATGTCTATAGTAAATATACACTACGAAATCATACGTAATATGTCTGTAAGTCTGCGGACACTTGCACTGAAGAAATCGTAAACTTATGGGTTAGACAGCTGTAAATATTACGGATGTATTTTAATAACATCACCGGTAAATCTGCAAATCTGTAGAAATGCAGTTGTAGCATCATATACATGTAAGTGTGGGTCATTTCCGTGTGATGAAACTGTTATACAGAAACTTGTGTTGGATTAGGAAATAAGTTTCCGTGAATTCATGGAGGTATTCGGAGAATTTTTTACCGGTAATTCCGTAAATCGACAGAGAAAAATTTTCACAGTGAAAATACTTTTAATGGACGGCGGTGGGATCCGAATAAATAGCTGCGGCAGGAGTGTACATAGGACTGTAATATAGGTTTCTGAATCTGCAAAAAATTGCCACCATATTTGTAATATTTTTACCACATATTTACCATTTATTTGCAAGTTGACGGCCTCTGGCGGTCACTCAGGTCTATTAGGCGAGGATACAACTGCAATTGTTCGCTATTGCTAGGGCCACTATCTGTTAGCGAAAACAATTTTGCCTCAATTTGTTTCAGTGCCTTACGCGTACATCGGCAGCTCTGCTTCATTGTTAATTTACATATTTTCGCGGTTGAATCGGCGATAGGCAGGTTATACAAGTGTTTCCTGTAGAACATTTGCATTTACAAGCAAGCGCGTAGATGATTGTCTGTTACGGAAATTGCCTGAGTCGGGCGGGAATTTAAAAATGTCTCTTTAAATTATTTTTTATATGCTAATCTGAAAATAGCGAACTACAACGTGAACTACTTTCAACGCGGAAAATTTCAAATTCAGGTCTGTCTGTGCATTATACACTAACGGAAATTACCGAACAACAGCGTTTCTCTGTAAACGAACCTTGTAACCTACCTCGCAACTCAGGTAGCCAGAAACTGTAAACGGCAGCAAACTATTTGCAGTCCGTTTCCAAACACTACTGCTACCGAAGTCGCGAAAATGCTCTTTTCCTGAAAGGTTCTGCCAATTCAACCGCCAAAGTACTCCTATTGGCAGCGTGTCTTTGTGAAGTGACGTCTCTCATTTGACTGTGCCAATAACAGTAAGTAGGGTTCCCTGTTTTTCGCGAAAAGAATTTTGCACCACTTTGTTTCAGTGCCTTACGTGCACATCTGCAGTTCTACTTCGTGGTCAGTGATTAGATATTTTAACTCTCACGAGACTTGGTATTCTACCGGCAAATCAGACATGTGGTGTTGCAGGAGCGTTATTGTAATTGGCTCAGTCAAATGATGTCATAGACACGCTGCCAATAACCACGAAACAGAACTGTAGATGTGCACGTAAGGCGCTGAAACAAACTGGGGCAAAATTCTTTTCGCGAAAAACAAGGGTCCCTATAACAATAAGGTTTCTGCAACACCACTTGTATGTGATTTGCTAGGACAATGAAGGGTACTGGGGCAAAATTCTTCCCGTGAAAAGTTCGTTGCGCTATATAAGACGTTTTGGTGCCTCCTCGCAGCAATCAGTCAAGTTTTCCCGCGATAAACTATCATCTCTATTTATTATACACGAATAAGATACTGTAAAAATTCGCGGGTTCACTGACCTGTAGGTTAGCCTCCAAGAATATCTGTGTATTCAAGCAGATAACAGCTGTTCATTGGCTGCTCGCTGACACAGTGATACCACGTGATTAGGCCAGCATTTAGTTGCTGCACTGACTCACAGCGGGTTCAACGACCAGCCGGCTGGACTGCACAGTCCTGTGTACACTATGTCCTCAGTTACTTGTACATTGTCTGCTGCTCCAGTGAGTGGACAGTTGTACATGTGACAAGGTAGCGCGGCAGTCTGTGAGTGTTTTCATGCAGGTCTGCTATTTGTATATGGATGTGCAAAATTCGCGTAATTTTTTGCCAGCTGAGTAGACTGCAAGCTGTTAGTTGTTCGCTCGACATTTCTTATTGGCCGACCGCAGAAATTGCTTCTAGCCAATAATCATTAGCTCAACGGCAGAGTCACCAGTCTCCTGTAATGTAATTACACACAACTGTCATCAAAAAAAGGCTCGTGCCCTATGAACGTTAAGATTACACTGAATGTATACAGGTCAGTGAAGTTTATCCTACCACCATAATAACGCGAATATTGCAAGCCTCTAGCTATTGGTTCGTAATCCTCAAGTAAGAGTTTTATTAACAGCCATCCAATCGCGAAAGCAATTAACGTGTATAGTTTTTTTTAAAAATGAAACGTATTCTCAAATTAATTTACGAAATTTCCGAGCCTCTATTCATTGGCCACGAACCCTTATGTGAAGGGCGATTCTACCGTTGGACTTTTTTGTCTACTGGCTAGATGCGATTTCAGTGGTAGGACACTGTCGACCAATGAGGGACGCCGAGCGAACATATGATATATCTACTTGCATTTGGGTCTCTCCAACGACAATGGCTTTTCTTAATTCGTTAATCTGTCCTACATATCGGTGAATCAGGGAATCTCGTTGCCGTTGGAGAGCCCAAAGCTCTGCCACAGAATATTTAGGGATACAAATGTGAAAAAACCTCTAGGACGGCGAACTCAGTCACACACGCAAGCAAAACGGTTTCGCTGGCCAGCAACATGGCAGAAACACCTACCGCCAATCAGCGTAGGGCGGCCGTCCTGCTAGGCCAGTAGGAAACCTGTTTTAACTTGCAGAAGCCAAACAGACAAGGTTTGATATCAACGGCCTCGGGCATCCGATAAGCGGTGAAGTTCGCCATTATCAAATGAGCCGACACATAATTTCACGCATGTATTACTATTTAGTCTGTGGCACTGTGACTCTTGTTTGCAGTGTTGCCACATCGAAGGTCACGTCTTCCTAATAGAGACGGTTGTGTAAAGACCCACAAAATTTACACAGTCTTTTATGGCGGCAAGTTATACTTAGTCACGTGTGTGTTCGCTCTACTTTCTTCAGTGGGCCGTAATTTATACAGAATGTCTATGAAAGTTTGCGAGGGGATTCCTTCTTTTAAAAATGAGGTAAAGCTATATGGTAAGTTACGGGTTGAGTAAAATATTTAGCGAAAAATTCGCGTTAAAAAATTGACATTGATAACCAACGTTTGTTAAGATAACCGAAAGTAAGTATAATTAAATAATGACAATCCAGGTACGGTTTTATTATAACAAGATCTGCAATCTGTAGAAAAAAATGTTTCGAATATCTTTCAGCTTCATTAGATAATGGGTTACTTGAACATCGTATGTATCACGTGTTGCCTTCCTGTAAGGCTCCAAATTTCTACGTCAATGGGTAAGGGCCGGAAAATTTCGTGCATTCAATGATCTGCATGTTAGAATGCACTGTCCTGTGCATACTCGAGCCCTGATAGTTTGTCTACTAGCTGCTACTCAGTGGAACAACAGGCAATGAACGAATATGGTGTAGGACAATGGATTATAGCATGTGGGTAATTGAATCCGCGAAATTTTCCGGCCCCTATCAATGGGCCTTTCTCGCAAATTTCTCTGTGAACGTATACGTAGGAACCCCTATTTTTCGCGAAAAGAATTTTTGCCTCACTTTGTTTTGGTGTCTTACGTGCACATCTGTTGTTATGCTTTGTGGTCAGTGATTGGATATTTCAACTCTCACGATACTTCGGATTCCACCGGCAAAACACAGACTCGTGGTGTTGCAGGAACGTTATTGTAATTGGCTCAGTCAGACCATAGACACGCTGCCAATAACCATGAAACAGAACTGCAGATGTGCACGTAAGACGCTGAAACATACTAGGGCAAAATTCTTTTCGCGAATAACAGGGATTCCTACGTATACGTAATCGACATGGAAAAAGTACCATATGAGAAGGGAAATTTTTAAATTGGGAGTTGAATTGATTTAATTACAGCAATTAGAAATTTTTACGTTTGATACGCCTGCGAAAACAGTTCGTGACAACCTGGCTGCCGCTGTGACGTCATCAGCCAGTACACCAGCCGGTACGTGGCGAGCCTGAAGCAATATTTTGGTCGGACATAAGGTTTATTTGTTTAAATGGTGCTTCGGGCAAATGGAAAAATTGATTGTTTGCTAGGCTCCAACATGCTATGTATATAACACTGAAGGTTTTGCACCTATTTTGGCTATTATTTATATGAAGCATTGTGTCCCACGGCAACAGACCCAATACAGTACAGTTTTAACACAGAACGTGTGTGATTTGCCAGAAAACTGTTCTCACTTATCACGATTGAGATACTACAGTTTATTAGAAACTATGTCAAATATATTAATTTTCGCGATTTTCCTTTGTCTTTATAAGTAATGTAAGGGAGTTGACGTTTGTTTATTTCACGACCGCAGCGAACGTAAGCCGTGGAAAAAATTTAGGAGCAAGCAAAAACTTTCTATGCCGTTACCTATTGAAAACATATATTTATTATTATATTATATATATACATAAATAATAAATTGTACCTCGTGCATTTGTTGACCTTTATGGTACTTCAACCTATGTTCATATGTGCACCAGCTGTACGCGGTGCCGGTGTTCCCTGGCGGTTACCCATCCATGTGCTAACCATGCTCGAACGAAGCTGCTTTACTTAAGTTATCAGATGACCGCCATAATATTATGACACGGTACTGGCTGATGACGTAGAAGCTGTTTTCAATCAGCGCCGCGGCGATAGATGTTTTCCTGTCTGTTACTTGTCTGGTATAACTTAACGAGACTATTTCAACAATAAATTATTTCTATTATATATTTACATTTTTCCTTGTTTCCATTTATGCAAGTGTAGCCCATTTTCTCAAAAACGGTTCTCTTGAGGGTGTTGCGACCTGGAGTCCTTCCTCGGGGCTTCCAGCTACAAAATGTGTCGTTTTGTATAAATATATGCAATTGTAAAATTGGTTTTAACAACCCAATTTTCTACTGAAGATTAAAGGTAATCGAAACCATTGTTTCACATATTTTATATCTTGTAATTATTAAACTGCACCTGGAAATTGAATATTTATTTCTCCTTACTTTTGGTTATTTTATTATAGTACGCGTTGCTTTGAACTTTCAATTTTCAATCGCAAATTTCTGCTTTAAGAATTTGCGCCAGGCAAAAGCTTTCTTTACATCACTTTACCTTTTTTTTAGAAGGAATCATCTCGCAAAGTGAGTAACATACTTAATGAACACCCTGTACGTCCCGCCCCTGCGTGACCACCCAGCAAACGAATTCAGCACATCAGGTTGGTGTTGCAGAATCACTTGTAATTTCGTCAAGAGGGAAATGACTTCTCAGCGAGGTCACGGCCAATGGAGAAATGACACCACTCGAGAATGTAGAGTGGCTGTGATGTGATGGACAGAATCGCACTCACAGCTTTGTCGAGAGGGAAGGAACATCTCACAGAGGCGGCAACAAATGAGCATTTGACGCCACTCTAGTATGTAAAGAAGTGTGAAGTCTACCGTGACGCCAGATAACAAAGCAACGTTTGAAGGCCTCTATACTCTGAGGTTGGGGCATAGGAAAAAAAAAACATGATTCGCGTTGTTTTTGGGGACACAAATTTTTGGTGAAAAGATTTGTGCACTAGCTGATTTCAGTGCCTTACGTGATCAGTAGAGCCGCGATTATATGGCGAAAAGATTTTAGCAACATTTGGTTTCGATGCGTCATGTGCACACCTGCAGCTCTGCTACATCGTCTGTGGTTGGATGATTTTACTCTCACTTGCCTTGGCAAATTATAGACGTACAGACTCACAATAATCTTATTCTGATTGGTGCAGTAAAATGAGAAACGTGTCTGAACAAAGACACGCTGCCAATAACTAGAGGTACGCAAATTTCGCAGATACATTCCAGGTCAGTTTGAACGCCAATTATGTATACTTCACGGTCATGTCTGTGATTTGCTGGCGACTGTTACGAAACGCGTTTGACTACTGCAAGCCAGTAGTAAATAAGGAAATAATGCGAAGTGCTATCGCTTGCTACCTGCTTGTACGGTTATAAGCCAATAGATATTCGATTGTGGCCAGTGGGTGTATAGGACTGACAAGTCTAGGCTGCTGCCAGATAAATCCGCGAAATTGACGTACCTCTACCAATAACCTTGAAACAGAACTGCCGATGTGCACGTGAGTCACTGGAACAAAGTGGAGCAAAAGTCTTTTCGCGACAAAATCGTGGCCCTAGTTTTACTGCACATCATAGACGTGTGGTATTTCAGCAACCTTATTTTGTTCGGTACAATCAAATGAGAAACGTCTTTCCAAAGAGACACGCTGCCAATAAAAATGAAACAGGACTAAAGATGTGCTCTCGCATTAAAACAAGCTGATGCAGAAATATATGCGCGAAAATCAGGGGTCCTTATCTATATTTTATTTATTTGTACGTAACTAGCAAAATCGGCGATTCCGCTAGCCACGAGACTTTATTGCATTATTTAATTTTCGTGCGTGATCGCTTTACAGAATGTTGGTCACACTCGTGGAGTTTCTACTTTTCGGCCAGAAGCATTCTCCGCGGTGCGCCATGACGTTGGAGGCCAATTAGAGTCGATTTGTTGTCCAGTCTGCTGGCAAAAAGTAAGGCGAATTTTGTACGTCCCTGAGCGTAGAGTATGATTAGGGATCCCTGATTTTCGTGAAAAGAATTTTGCATGAACTTGTTTCGGTGTCTTATGTGCACACCTGCAGCTCTGCTTCAAGGTTATTGGCAGCGTGTTGTTGTACAGAGGCTTCTTTCATTTGACAGCACCAACCAGAACAAGGTTATTACGACACCACACATCTGTGATATCCAGGTGGAACACTAAGATGTGTGAGAGTTAAAACATACAATCACTAAGCATGAAGCAGAGATGCAGATGTGTACGTAAGACACTGAAGCAAGTTGTCGAAAAAATTTTCCGCGAAAATCAGAGGTCACTAAGTAATTAGCAGGTTCACTGACATTAATGTTTAGAACATCTGTACACTCAAGGAAACAACAAATGCTTATTTCGTGCTCGATGGCTAGGGTTAGGAATATTTCGCCAGTTGAACGACCAACATGCTAGAATACATTATCCTGTGTATACCGAAGCCCTGCCATTTGTCCATTACCAGCTACTCATTCAGACAGCAGTCAATGAAGGAATTGACGGGACAAGATTGTGTGTAGACATAGCCATCTTAATTAGAAGGCCGCGGCCTTAGATCTGGCAACCCTGCCAGGAAGGGTCGTTTTAACACTTATTTTGTCTCGCCAACGGCAGTGGCTTTCCCTGATTCGCCGGTATGTAGGGCACAATAATGAATCAGGTACAGACATTGCCTTTGGAGAGCTAAAATAAGTTTTAAACTGACCCTTGTGTGAAGGGTTGCCAGGTCTAAGGCCGCGGCCTTCTACTAAAGATGGCTATGGCATAGGACATTGGATTATTGCATGCAGGTCATTGAACTCGCGAATTTTTCCTAGTCATCTCGATGGCACAGTGATACCACATGTTTGGGCCAGCATTTAGTGGCTTCTTCACTATTGGGTTAGCGCTCTCCAGATGGTGTCAAATAAGTCAAGGACCAATTGCGAAAGTGACACAAATTTAGAGATGTTTGTGAAATCTAGCATATGTCTTAAAGAGTACGCGAATTGTTCATGTCCCTGTCCTTGACTGATCACTTTTAACTGCTACGCGTTTCAGGTGTCTGCAACCAAATTACACCCGTACACAGTCTTGTAAACGTAATTCTGATTGCCAGGGACCTAACAATTTTGGGTTCAAGGTATAATTTAAACGACTGTAGGCCTAGGTTCGTGTCACTGTCTCGATTGGCCCTTGATTAATTTGAAATCTCCTAGAGAGCACTGAACCAATTATAAAGGAGCAACTAAATGCAGGTCCAGCCATGTGGTATAACTAGACAAATGCAACATTCGCGTTATCATATGGTAACAGACTAAACTCATAATAGAGAATAATCTGCGATTCAATTTGCCACGAACGTTTATGTGTTGCCATTTACGTGTGTTACGTCTTTACAGAGATTGGCCTCTCTACTGTGTAAGCATTCTCCGCGGCAAGTCACGACAATATCGGCCAGCGGGAGACGTCGAACAAGCCTATAGTCACTTGGAGTCTAGTCATCTGTCAGCAAATTACGCGAATTTGGCATGTCTGCAGATATAACACTGTCAGCGAGGATCCTTCAAACTGCTACTGTATGCTTGAGTACATACATATTCTTGTAGACTAACTTACAAGTCAGTGAACCCGAAAAATCTTCAGTGTCTCTATTGATTGTCCTAGTCAAGTAGGTATAGTCCTTGCACAAAGGCACGTGGCCAATTGCTGAAGAAGAACTGTAGGTGTGTAATAAGTGGAACCAATGGTATTTAGTGAAAAGAATTTTGCACCAACTTTGTTTCAATGTCATAGGTTAACATCTGCAGCAGCTCCACTTCATGGTAAGTGAGTTGATGTTTTTAACTATCAGTGTCGTGGAACTCTGCCCGCAAATCACATACGCTTGGTGTTGCAGTAACCTTATCCTCATTGACACAGTCAAATTAACGACGCCTCTGTACAAATGCCTGCTGCTAACAACCACTAAGGTGTGCATGCAAGCCTTAGAAACAATCTGGTACAAAATTCTTTTCACGTAGACTCAGTGACTCTAAATACTACCTCTGCGCACAACCACTGAACTGGCGTACACTGCTTGACAATAATGAACACGATAAATATTCGCAGGTTCATTGACCTGTAGGATATTCTCTAACAGTGTATGTTTTCTCAAGCAGATAGCAGCTGTTTATTTGCAGCTCGCTGACACAGTGGTACCACAGTGGACCTGCATTTAGTTGCACCATTATTATTAATTCAGCATCCACCAAACGTTGGCACATAAGGCAAGTGCCAATAGCGAAAGCGACACGCTCTTACAGTTCTGTGAACTTTAGCTTGTACCCAGAAGAAAACACGAGTTTTTCAGGTCATTGTTTTCCTACGGGACTTTAAGCAGTCACCGTATCAGTTAATGTGTATTGGTGTAAAGTGCAATGAGTATTTCTTTCTATATGGTTTTTAAATTCTCTCAGCTCTTTATATGGCAGCGGATTTTAGTTATTTTGGCGTGTCGGTTTTTTTCAACTTATGGCGACTTTAATGTGTGTATTTTTATTGTTGATTTACAAATGCAATAGGCGTTAAGTAGTTGCGTAAAAATTAAATAAATCATTTATATCCCCTTAAAGTTGAATTATCGCACTATCGTTTTAAATGTACGGACATATAATTACTTCTACCATTTTTCCTACGGTGTATTTACATTTCCGACCTTTCGTACTCTTTAATATGCCTCCAACACCATTTCGTTTAATTACTTTCTATGTATTTTTTATACTCTTTGAATTTAGTTCTAATGAGAAAAAATCAAATAATGTATACACGTGCCGTGGAAAATTATTTAGGACATAAGGCACCAGAAACATTGATACCCTTTAGGATAATGCATGTAGAGAGAGAAGCTAATTAGTTATGCCGGTAAACTCTCGTTGTAATTGTTTCTCGAAAAATCGCTCCGGGCGAATGCTGTGATGGTCCCTTAACAGAGGCCGTGACCGACTCACTCCTCTCCTATCTCCTGCCAGTAAATCAAGTTGTGTGTCACCGTTTCTAATGACCTCGCTATTGTCGAGACGTAAATCCCACTTACCTTACCTCATCTCTCTTATCTTCCTGCTCACACACCTATGTATAATCATAGGCGTGGATGTTGGCGGAGGGGAGGGATGCACATCCCCTCCTCCAAAATTATTTAGGCCAAAAAAAAAAAGAGGGTGAATTAAGGGTCACAAATCCCCCAAGCCTAACAAAATAGTAAAAAATTCACGTCAGTATTACTATCGATAGGGACCCCTGTTTTTCGAGATAAAAATTTTGCCCCAGTTTCAGGGCCTTACGTGCACATCTGCAGCTCTGTTTCATGGTTATTGGCAGCGTTTATATGGGTATCATTTGACTTAACCAATTTTGACTTAACCAATTTTGACTTAACCAATTATAATAACATTCCTGCAACACCAAACACCACATATCTGTGATTTGCCGGTAGAATATCAACGCTCGTAGAAGTTAAAATATCCAATCACTGACCACGGAGCAGAACTGCAGATGTGCACGTAAGGCACTGAAACAAAGTGGGGCAAAATTCTTTTCGCGAAAAACAAGGGTCCCTAAATATCAATATTTGATTCAAATTTATACCAACTCAAAATTAAGTATTATAAAAGGCTACCTAAATTATTGAAAAAATATCATTTGAGACTGGAAATATTCGCGGGTTCACTGACCTGTAGACTAGCATCCAAGAATCTGTGTATTTAAGCAGACAACAGCTGTTCATTGGCTGCTCGCTGACACAGTGATACCACATTATTGGACCAGCATTTAGTTGATTCTTTACTGTTGGCTCAGCGCTCTCCAGGATGTGTCAAATAAGTCAAGAACCAATCGTGAAAGTGAAACGAACTTACAGATGTTAGGAATCTAGCTTGTGCCTAAACGAAAACGCGAATTTTTCAGGTGACTACTAATTGTCCTCCCAGCGGTGTATTCAATGTTTATAGATGAAACAGCTTAAATAGCCCCAATTTTGTTCCTTGAAATTGTAATTTCCCCGGGGAAGGGCCCTTGGACCACGTATTTTAAGGGTGTTCAAGTGCGATAAAATCATTATTTTATATTTTTATGAAATATTGTTAGATTTGTAGACGATACTTGTGAGTACATTTTACTCGTACGAAACAATTTTAGCTATAATAGTTTTCTCATAACGGGGTGTCAAAGTCAAAAGTTGCTTGTTACGCTGCCATGCAAATAGTAAAAACCAACTGACCTACTTAAACAAAATAATTCACTGTGAACTTACATCCCATGAACTATGCAATAAAACATTAAAAAACCCACAACGTAATGTTTTGAATTAAAACAAATCACAAATTACAGAAAAAAGTTGCAAATTGAGCAATTTTTTAAAAAAATACAAAAACTGTTTACCGAATTTTTTCAAATGTTTTATTACGTAGCCAGGGGCCGGAATTTTCTTCGATTCATTGCCATACATGTTAGAATCCATTGTCCTATTCATATTCAAGCCCCGTCGATTCGTTCACTGTCTGCTGTTCCACTGAGTAGCAGCTAGTGGACAAATAGTCGAGGCTTGATTATGCACAGGACAGTGCATTCTAACGTGAAGGTAATTGAATCCGCGAAATTTTCCGGGCCCTACCCATAGTATGTTATTTCACTGTGAATTATTTCACGTATGTAAGTCAGTTGGCTTTCACTGTTTGCATGGCAGCAGAAAATGCAAATATTGACTTTGACGCACCGTTATGAGAAAACTACGCCAGTTAAAATTCAGTGGCGGCTCGTGGGTTGTTGCCAGGTGGGGCTGCAGATAGTAGGAACTATACACTCTTGATGAACGTGCCGTAGACCAACGACCATGAAATATTTGCCGGCTACTATATCTTTTGTGACCACTCAGTAGTAAGGGGCACTTGCACATCAGCGTGTCAGTGGCTGTAGAGTCAACCAGCGCACAACCGTGTACAGCTCTTGGCAACTGCAGCCCTACCTGGCAACAACTCACGAGCCGCCTCTGTTAAAATTGTTTCGTAAGAGGAAACTGCACTCATGAGTGCACAAGTATCGTCTACAAAACTAGCTTTATTTCATATAAATATAATATTATGACTTTATCGCACTTGAACACCCTTAAAGAGGCGCTTGGCGATATCGGCCACTGGACATGCTTGTCCCCCACAAAGATTAAGTGCCGTGTGCGCATGTGTAATCTGCGGGCAAGTGTTTGACTGGCGGGTCGTGTCTGTGGCGAGAACAGGTGACGGCCGCGAATGGCTGCGTGGTATGGAGGTGTGCGTGCGTGTTCCATTTCGCGGTCGCGAAACGTGAATCACGAGCTGCGCGCGCATGTCGAAATGTGCCCCACGTTGGGCGCCACCGCTAACATGCTGGGTTTACGCAACCTACATGTTGGGAGACCAGCCGTGTGTAGTGAGAAAAAAAAGGGGCGGGGGGGGGGTTTGCTAGATTTCTCGGCACCTTCAATCTCAGACCCTGGGCTTTCTTCTGCATGAAAGTGATTTTATTTTTTGCAAATAAAAATAATAGGCTTTTTCAGGTTTTGAGTAATAGTACTGAGATTAAGGGCGTTCCAGAGGGAAAAAATCATAATTTTGTATTTGTTGGAAACTGTGTTAGTTTTATAAACGTTACTTAGGAGTACGTTATCCTCTTACAATAAAAAAAATAGCTGAGCCAGTTTTCCCATAATGGCATTTTAAAGTCCAAAATCGCACGTTTCAGTTCATACGCCCCCAAAAATCAATAAACGCAATGAAACTAAATAATTCACCGTCAAAATACATGTCACTGTCTAGGGCTTGACATATATGAAAACCTGTTCAGTGTTTTGTATTTTTTAAAAATGTCTGAAATTTGGAATTGTTTTTAAAATTAAAAAATATGTTGTATTGGGTTTTATATACTTAAGCCCTAGCGCATTTCATGTGGTTTCGTTGTGAATTATTTCGTTTCATTATGTTGATTGGTTTTCGAGGGGCGTAAGAAGTAAAAACATGCACATTTTGAATTATAAATGCCACTATGAGAAATCTGGCTGAGCTAAATGTTCTTGTAAGAGCCTGTTTGGCAGTTTTATTTAAAATCGTCTTCTCCATGTTGGTTGATTTTTTTAAGGCAGTAAATATTATGGTTTTAGACAATTATGTTAACTACCGTAATTCTGGCTGACATTTTAGTCGATATCGTATAATTTCTTGTTTTGTAAAAATTAGCTATCACTAGGGACCAGAAGTTTTCGCGAGGATATTTTTGCATCACTTTGTTTCAATTCCTTACGTGCACATCTGCAGTTCTACTTCACTGTAATAGGCTGTGTGCGTTTACGCAAAGTCGTCTTCCATTTTGCTGTGCCAATCAGAACGTGGTTAACTGCGACACCACACGTCATGTGATCAGCGTGTAGAACCCTAAGATGTGTGAAAATTAAATCTTCCACTCTCTGATAGTGAATCAGAACTGCAGATGTATATAGGTCGTTCGGGGTAAAGTGAGTACTAAAAGTTTAACCTTTGAAAAATATCACTAGCCGTTACTGTATATAACTCTACATTAACTATAGTTGCCTTACTACTTGTATGGTTGGCAGCGAAATTACGCAATATAGTTACGTCTATTTTCATGTTCAAATTCAACAAAACTGAAACAAAATGAAAAGAAACCGACGTAGTATTATTTTATATATTTAATAGATAATTTTTATCAAACTGTATCGATTCACACCTACTGCACAATTCATTTTACACGCGCAAACATCAAGTGACGTGTCCAGAGAGGTTAGACATTTCCCATCGTTAGCCGTTACGCGTGGAAAGATACGAATTAGCTGAAAATAGAACTTAAGCAGGGCTTTTATGAGTGCTCACTTTATCCCGAATCGCCTATATAATACCTAATGCTCTGATACCAGTTAGTGCAAAATTCTTTTCACGGTAATCAGCGGTCCGTAGTAATACTACGACGTTCGGTTTGTTTTTATTTCATTTAATATATACTTATTTATTAACAGCTTCTGCGGGTGTTTAGTCGTCTATTGTTGCTGTGTGCAAGTTCTGGATACTATGTTACTAGATAATGAAAGAGTTACAAGTCTTTTTGTCCGGGTAGCACGTCGTTGCTGTCCTCTCGGGGCGGACCGATACTTATGTCGATTCGTCGGTATGGCTCTTAAGCAATACGGTCGCGCGCACGGAGCCCCGGCAACTAATTGGAATATTAAATGCCG
>PNEQ01080736.1:0-28951 GCA_003012365.1 Medauroidea extradentata
TAGGAACATCTTTAAGTTGTATAGCAATATATGTTTTGACTATTAGAGGCACATTTACGCCTGATATATGAGAAATAAATGACTAGTTGTACTATAGTAATAATACTAATAGTAATAATAACAGTTAATTATACTTGGATACAATCACAATTTTTTTGAATTTTTAGTCTTCTACAGATATTAAAGCAATAAAAAAAAACACACAGAGATTTTAGTGGTGTGGTAAGGGTTATTATGGCAATGTTTTGCCAAATTTTCAGAATTTTTGCACTTGCCCTTTTTTTTTTTACAGGTCCTCGAAAAATTGATTTTTCCCAAAAACACTGACTTTACTAATTTGTTTCACCCAGAAGGGATGGAGGAACTTCTTTTGACAATATATAATTGCGAAGTACTCCATGTAGACTTACTTGCCTCAAGATTTCATTGTGTTTTTTGAATTTGGAAAGAAAGTAGGAGCAGTTGAAAATTTAAAAAAAGTCAGTTTCAAGGTCAGCTTTTATATCTATATATGAAGACATATCAACAGCATTCTGTTTATTTTTACTAGCATTATTAATAGCCCTCAGTCTCCTCTTTGCAATGAGATAACACATGACTTTGTATCTTTTATGTATATCAAGATATTAAACAATATATAAACCCTTGAAAATGTAAATTTTGGTACACGGTACCGGCCATTTTGTTCTGTAAAATCAAAATGAGGGCAGATAAAAATCAATAACTTTGGGTTTGAACTGTTGAAATATGTACATTATGTGTGACAAAATTTCAAATTTTTTAAAAATGGGTCAGCAACCACCCTTGGGTGATTTTCCGTGGAATGACCCAGAGAAGAAATATCGTAAAAAAATTATATTTTAAAACAAACCAAAAAAATTGCTAGAGGAAAAGTGAACAGTTTAAAATTTTTAAACATTACTACAAACCATCTCTTACTTTAAAAGTTATTTAAAAAGCAAATTACATAAAGAGAAAATTCAACCTACAAACACTTGGGAATTATTTAGAATTTCAAAACATTTGATAACGTAACAGAATAAACTACGAAAGAAACAAATACAATGTGAAACTTGCAAACACTTTTAGACAACATTACACATACATAATTATTTGAAATGTCAGTTAATACAAAATCTTCCATCATTACCTAAAAATCAAAACAAAAACTATCAAGAGAGGAAAAAAGTTCAGTAAAAAACTTGTAGTCACTATTACACATCATTGCTTATTAAAAGTCATTTGTGAATAGTAAGAAACATAATGAATTTTAGCCATTAGATAAATGTGATGTTTGTTTACATCTTTACAATACATATTTAATTAAAAGTTATTTGAAAAGTAAAATACACAAATACACACCTAGTTTTGCAGTAATGAAATAGAAACAGTATTTGCATGTTGTTTGAAAACATGCATTATTAAAAATTTAAATGCATACAAGGACCTACATAATTTTCTGAAATTCTGAGGAAGAAAAATGTGGAATTCGCTATTATATCATGAATTATATTTACTTTGCAGTAAAGTACTGTACAGGAATCACAGTTGAACTTTTAACGTGTATTTAGGCTGCATTAATGCAGAAATTTTTTTATAAGCAGGTTGGCACTGAGTTACGTAAGACACAACGTATGTAAATTCGCAGTTACGTAATTATAGGCAGATTTACTGTGATAAAGTGGGGGACGAGATGATAGTAAAAAAAAAAAAAGAACTTTCGCGGTACGTGTGACGCTCAACATCCCTCTCCCCTCTCTACTCCGTGTTTTGTTGATCACAAAAGCCACAGTCAGCACTATCGCTTATCTCGCATGAAGAGAAAATGCACATAGTATTTACGATGACATTGTTTCTGCAGGCATTGTTTGTTCATGGTAAAATGGTATTGAAGCTTAAGAATGAATGCTCAGTAAAAAGCATGATGATTTGTTTAGATAACTCGGGGAAAAAAGACACAAAGTCGTGATAGGAATATTTTCAAAACAAGAATTTACAAGCATGTGCCCGAAAAAACATTCATATCAAAGGGAGAAAAAATCAATGCCTGGATTGAATATTGCAAAAGTTCATATTACTGTTATGTTTGGCTGCAATGCATCCTAAGTGTGTATGTTGTTAATTAGTGAACATATTACACAAGCATTTCCATATTTTTAGTCATAAAATGACATACTCTATCAAGGTCGCATCTTCATTACGGCACACTTGTCCAGGCACTGTAATTTACGCTTACGAATCAACAGAGGTATGAGTGCATGTAACTGCACCATTGCATGTCATCCACAGGCATCATCTGTGCTGTGTGTATGTGAGCATGTGTTAGGTCCACAATGTTCTGACAAGCCACACACACACAGTATTGTCAAGTCTCGCAGAGTAGGCTTACCTCATGTGAAGATAGCTGCCCTGTTGCCATACACACCCCAAATTTCACAGAGGTAATTATTTTGAAAATCTTTGTGTTTGTGTTGCAAGTTTTTTTTTCCAATTTATCGTAACCCAAATGCAGATTTTATTACTGGGTGCTAGTAGGCAATCTGCGTACCCAAAAATATAACATGGAATGAGGCCCTGCAATGGATAAATGCTGGAATTAGAGGGGGGGGGAGAAACAGGTGATCCTGAGAAAACCCTCTGGCCAGCGACATCTTGCGGCACAATTCCCACAAGCGAACTCAAATGTTCACCTTGGTGGGAGGCAAGTGGTCTGACCACTTGGCCGATGCAGTCCCTGCCCAGAATTAGGAATACAAACATGAATTTGATGATGTATTAAAAGGTTTGGAATTCCCAATGAAATTAGACAGTATTGTAACATGTGGAAAAAGAAGTGTAATTCCAATTGGTGTTAATGCATATGAAGAAAAATATACTAAAGAAGGAATACAGTGTACAGTATATCAACAAAAAATGAAACAAACACAAAAGTTTACTGCACATTATATTAAGAACATGACTATTGTTGGATAAAAAATTTTTCAAGACTTATAACATTAGCAATTACAAAAAATTTCCTTAAGAAATGTTTAATTCTGTACTTTTAACTACATTACGTAACAAAGCACACTATGCACTAAATTACATAAATCTTAAACAATATTTATTTTTTAGAATGAAGTTGAAAAAAAATTCATAGAATTTTAGAGTTTAAGCAATCACAATGGCTGAAACCCGTTGTTAATTTTAACATTCAAATGCACACGAACGCTAAAAACAATTAAAAAATTTGTCTATAATTTAATAAACAATGCTGTTTTCGAATAAAAGTAGAAAGTTTTAGAAAAATATTTGATACCTTTTAAAGCTGTGCACAAATTCCAAACAAATAGATAAATTGATAGCCAAACAAAATGTATTGTATATTATTATATAACACTAGGTCTCGGAATCCTTGACATGGGGTCATTCCATGTCAAATCAGCGCACACATTCTACCTGACCCCTTTTGATATTATTATTTTGCTTCTGTTTTGTATCCATTAATTTCATGAAGAAATTTTTTTTAAATTTTCCTTGTGCACAATTTTTTTTTAGAAATTAACTATCAAAAATTACCAAAAATTTAAAATTTTCCTTATTTTCATTTACAAAATTGGCTATAAGTCTTAAATGGTTGATGCTAGAATTCAACTGGGTTCATTTTAAAGCTTATTAAATGGGCTTTCATATGTTATGCAACACTGTGGGAGTATAACAATTTAAATTTTTTACTGTTTTACTGATTTTTAAATTTTGGTTTTCTTAAAAAGTGATGTATTTATAAATTAAAAAAAATTCTCAAATGTTGTTTATATCATTCGTATTTATCTCACAAAATATTTTAGAATCTCTATGGAATCACGTGTTAATGAGGCAAGACATTGTGGTGAACGGTTACTAATTGTAAATTAGCAACTTATGTACATTATATGCTTTCAAATGTTATAATTGTTTTTCATGACAAATAAATTAGGTATTAATTAGTTAGCTACTAACCATTGCATTAGTGCAAATCTCTCAGAAGGACGACCAGGTAAAAATAGTATGTTTGTGTTCATGGATACATCTACTGGTATTCATGAAAATTTGTGACTTTCATTTTGTCATTCAGACTGGTTTAAAAGTTACAGGTTCTGAAACATATGTCAAAATTGCTTTCTATGTGAAAATTTGAAATTATCAGCTGATCACATTTACACCCACCATTGCAAAATAAGTTTTTAACATGAGGTGAATGTTTTTCTCTTCAGTAATATTAAATGTTCTTCCTGTTGTAGTTGTGAACTCTGTAGGTTGCAAAACATTTAGAATATTCCTTATCTCCACCCGTGAAATGTCATCTTTTGTTACAAACTGAAGCTTATTCAGGGGCTACCTGATTTGTAGAATTTACCTTTGTAATATCATTGTTTTCCTTTGAAACCTCACAATCTGTACCAATGTACTTTCTATTACCATCAACATATGAAATGTTGTCACTCACAGATATCTCTCTGTCACAAAAAAATGCCAGAGTACCATTAATTGTAAACTCTTTATATTTTGTGTCGAATGATGCTGAAATAATACCGTCTTTCATTGTTGATGTGTCCTTTGGTGCAAAACAGTGGTGGTCTCTAGTTCATACAATTTTTTTAGCATCATTAAATCTCCTTTTTAAACTAAGCACTTTCTTTTGTACTTTACTTCTACAAATGCAAAATATATTCCTAAATGTTTTCCACTCTAAATGGAAACATGGTCTTGTGTGCTATAATGTGTCCCTCTTTCAGTTGTTGAAGGCGTGTCTTAGCCACCAGTTGCTTTATGTTTTCACCTAAGTTATCACAAGATCCCTCATCAGGACTTGTAGCAAAGAAACCCCATTTGGCATCTTATCATTAATCTTCTTTGTATTCATACAAGTTAGAAAAATTGAACCTATTCTTGTACCGAGTTGCTGATTCATATGAGAAGTAACCAACTTTATTCACATTCGGAACAAAGGACTTAAGGAAGGAATGTGTAAACAGCAGCTGCAGTATTAATTTATGAAAAATGCAAATTTTTCCATAATTTACGTATTTTTCAAAGTAATTTCACTTTGGGTGGAAATATTTTTTACAATTATTAATACATTTTTGTAAACTTATAATGTTTTCTTTACATCAGTGAAAAACAGAACCTTTTATCTTTTAACTCAAGGTAAACACTGATCTTTTATCAAAATCTCTTCAAGGTACTTTTCTGCCTACATTTGGATAGAAAAACAAGCATCTGTTTAAAATGGTGGCTGACAAAAATAAAATACAATAGTTTTGAGCTGCTCTTTGATGAGGTTATGTACTGCAAAAATTTTTTAAAAACTGAAATTATTTGAGTAACCAATTATTTACGAACTTTGTGATTTCACACAAAATTACAAAAATATATTTTTGTGTTTAAACTCATGGCATGCCAGTTACGAATATTGACTCTTTAAATCACATATTTCTTTACTGTGGACTTGCAGATTTATTTATACATTTTGATATAACACACCGTTTGAAGTTGAGGATAATGGAAGTTATTGCTGTACACAATGCGGAAGATGAGATTTTTTATAGTTGACAAATGTTGGTAATAGAGCAGAACATGAACCGGAGAAGTAGATGAACTCTGTTTCAGATATCAACAATAAATATGTTTATGACCTATTAGTTCAAGATCATGAGGCTGTTTCATTGAAGCCATATCCTACTCAGTATTCTGTGAGACCTGCAGTTAATAGTGAGATTGATCACAAAATAAAATGGCAGGTCATTATGAGAAGAGCGTCTGAATGTTCTAACCCGTTAGTGGTGGTGAATAAGAATTATGGCAGTGGTCACATCTGTGTTGACAAATGTAAGTTTATCACATTTGTAATTCTTCACAGGGAAGCGTCAGCTCTGATGGACGTGCTATTATATAAGTTCAAAGAGTGTAAATTTGTCTCCGAGATTGATATTGATTTGGTTGCATCCTATTGGCAAGTACCATTCAGTGAGGATTCGAGAAAATTTACTGCATTTCCTGTACAAGGTGCTATATGTTGTTTCACAAGTTTGCCATTTGGGCAAAATGTTTCTGTCAGTCACTTTATTCAGAGACTAGAAGTATTAGAAGTAAAAGTGTTAAAATGCATTACTATTTATGTAGATGATATTTTAGTAGTCTAAGAGGATTTTGAGGAGCAGTGTCAACAGTTCGAAAAAGTATTACAAAAGTTACGGGAAGCTGAGTTGACTGCTGACCTAGAAAAACCTGAATTCCGCACTAGGGAAGTAAAGTTTCATGGTAATAACTGTAAAGGCACAATGGTAGGTCCAGATATTATTAAGATCATTTTAGAATATCTGGCTCCAAAGAATAGAAAACATCTTGAACACCTTGTAGGATTTTTTAACTTTATTTAAAGGTATATTATGGACTGTACTGTAATTTGTACTCCTTTTTGTGAGTTGATGCAAAAACACCAGAGTAGGGTGTAGGTTGTCACTCAAAAGAATGCTTTGAGTACACTAAAGGAATGTTTGGCTGCTGATAAATTTAATGTTGCTTGTGATGCATTGGACAATGCTTTGGGTGCGGTTTTCTTTCAGATAGTAGATGGTGTACTAAAACCTATTTCATTTGCAAGTAGAGCACTAATTTGGCATAACAAAATTTTACTGTTGCGGAAAAAAGTTACTCTATTTAACTTTTTGTGTTTGCATCATCAAAGTTTAAAAAATATATTTATGACAGTTACAGACTTTCAAACAGATCACAAGGCCTTATGCCATTTACTAAGTTGGAAACTTTTGCTTGGTAGAATCACCAAGTGAATCTCATCTTTACAGGAATACTAATTAACAATTGTTTATGTGCCAGGGAAAACTCGAATTGTTGTTGTTGCATAGTCAAAATGTAATAAAGTTGACAGTAAAGTTACTAAAAGAGAATTTTTTTAAGACGTGTTTCTTTATTTAAAATTATAATTCCATAGATCCCAATTTGGGATATGGAACCCACCTTTTTTGTGAATTACAATTTATGATATTGATACAAATATGCATATTTATTAACCTAATAAACAATTAAATATGCAAAGCAGCAATATACATGAGTGGTAATGCTTAAAATGTAAAGTTTGATTTTAAATTTAGGTTATAACAAGATATTATTGACTACATTGACAAAGTGATACATTAATAAATTTAACGATTGTCAATGTAGCAATTTACATATGATATAATGCTACCTACGATTCCAGTATAAAGCACTTTTTCCAACAGATATTGTTTGAGTTTTTTGTAAAACTTTTTATTGTTTATTGTACTAATAATTTTTAATTCATTTGGCAGTTTATTAAAATATTTAGTGCCTGCAAAATGAGCACCCTTCTGCACATTTTCAGATGATTATTTGGCATATGAAAATCTTCTTTTCTACTAGTATTGTAAGCATGAATTACACTATTATTGTTGAGTTCACATGGATTCAGTATAACAAAATTTATTATTGAGAATATGTGTCGTCCAGACATTGTTCACATCCCAAGCTATTTAAGTAAAGGGCAACATGAATCTGTTTTTTTGCCATTAATTTGTTTCTGATAGCTCTTTTTTGAAGTTTAAAAACTTGAGAAGCGTGTGAAGAAAGTGCCCACTGAATTATACTATAGGACATCACTGCATAAAAATATGCAAAATATATTTTTTATAAGTACATACATTTAAATAAGATAATTGCACAAAATAAAACATTGTGCATTTAATTTAGGGACTATGTTATTTATGCATGTTCTACTGAAATGTACATCTAAAATAACCCTAAAAATTTAGTAGAAAGGCTTTCTTTTACAATGCAGTTTTTGTAATTGATTGATAATTCATAATCATTTTGATTTCTTGATAGAAATTTCACTAAGACCATTCTCCCAACTTAAAGAAAGATTATTTACACTAAACCAGTAGTATGATTTTCTTTTACTAGAATTTAAAGTCTCATTAAGTGCTAAAGGACATTTCTCTTTATATAGCATGGTAATGTCATCAGCAAACAGCACAATATCAGCAGTACTGAAATTATGTGTAGTTGCAGACAAATCGTTGATATATATTAAGAACAATAAAGGACCAAGTATTAATCCCTGAGCAACACCGGATTTAATACCATCAGTTTTTATTCCAACTTGTTGATATCAGTGTGTTAGGTATGAAGGGAACCAAGGTAAAGATATTCCATTAATGCCACAGAAACTCAATTTATGTAACAGAATTTTTTTGATTTTTACAATAGAATGCTTTAGTTAAATCACAGAATAAATAGGATATTTTGTTTTTATTCTGTAAAGCGTCTAGAACAGATGAAGGTAAATTATACAATGCTTGGTTCATTTACCATGTCTAAATCCAAATTGTAAATTTGTGAATAACTTATTGTGTTAAAAATAAAAGTAAGTATTTTATATATAAATGTTTTGATTATTTTTGTAAAAAATTTAATTAGCAAAATGGGTTTGCATTTTGAAGGAGAATTTTTATCACCTTTTTCATATAATGGTTTGACAACTGAAAATTTAAGTGTGTGAGAATACTCTTGATACAAAGTATTTATTGTATGACATAAGGTAGTACAGATAAGATCAGTACCATTTTTTAACACAACAAATTTTATATTGTCAAATCCAGTAGATTTTTTAATGGGAGTTGTGCAAATTTCAGTGGGAGAAGTTAAATCAATATTAAATCTTACACTTTTATTGAGATTTGGAAAAGCTATTTTTAATAGTTCGATGGAATTGTCGTGTCTAAAACCATTACGCAAATAAGACTCCGTAGTAGTTAGGAAATATTTACTAAAAGTATCTGGTACTTACACTGGACTAAGAGGGATTTGTATCTTTTTTCTGTATAACTGACATATTTAGTTTTAATTTGCCCATTTGTGTTTTAATTATACTCCAGGATATTTTCATTTTACTAGTGAAATTAGATATCATGTTGTGAAAATACAATTTTTAGCACTCGGTATGACTTTTTTTTAATATTTTACAATATAACTTGTAGTAATGTAGTTTATTTTGGTCATTTGATTCTCTCTGAAATTGAACTAATTACAGTTGTCTTTTTTTTCTTACAGGATATTTTGATGCCTTTTGTTATCAGTCTATTATGTTTTATCTCCTTCAAATTAATGATTTTATGGGGCATATTATGTTGACAAATTTGACAGAAAGTTGTGTGAAAAATTTTGAATTTTCTATTTACATCATGACATTTTATAAACTTCATCCCAATTTAAATTCTCTAAGCTATATCATAAATTGTACAGAGTTTCATTGCTATCATTCCTAATTTTGATATTCTGCTTAGTTATGCTACTATTCTTATGAGTATGTGCATAATTAATTTTTAATATCTAAGCATCATGGTAGGGTAAATCATTTGCGTGAGGAATTACAGAGCAAAAGCTGGTATTTAATAATTCAATTAATATATTGTTTATAGTGGTAGCAGAATTATTTTGAATTATGGTTGTAAAGTCCACCATTGGACGTAATTTGTAGGGTAGCACAAAAAATTTAGGACAATTTAATTTGGACTATCAATCTGAAAATCTACATTGAAGTCACCACGTATTATTATTCGACTCCATAATTTGCAACATTTCCTTAGATTATATTTTAACAATTTTAAGTACTTTGGAAAGTTACGTGAAGGTGATCTGTAAGTACATATTATTTAAAATTGTATTGTGCTCATATTTAATTGGATAGTCACACATTCAAAATCTTTATCAACTCTCATATCTGTGAAGTCAATGATGTAAAAATTTAAATTATTTTGGGTAAAAAGAGGCACATTGTAAGCCCGGAATATGAATTAAGTTTATTTCATGATCTTTCTAAACATGTTCCGATAAGCAAATAACATTGACATTAGACTCGTGAGTTTCAAGCTTGTGTAGCTATACACGGTTCATTAACTAATCAGTTTTTTCTTAATGCCACAAATATTTTGGTGCAGAATAGTTCATGTATTTGCAGGAAAGTCTATTCCATTATAATTCATGGAATCACTAATTACATTATGTTGTCTCACATAATTAACAGTCTTATTAGCTATCCTATGAAACTTTCTTGAACTGAACTTTTGTATTCACAAGGTATAGCAACTTTAGAATTTTCTACCTCTTCTTAATGAAATAATGCCTTTTTTAAAAATTTACTTACAATTTTTTTTTATTTTCTATTTAAATGTTGGCCATGTTTGATAACGTGATATCTTTCTAAATGGCTTTACTACTTTCACAAAGTTATACTGTTTACATATCTTAGTTTTCTGTTTTATTTTTCAAATGCTAAATTTATGCAAGCATTTGGTTCCAAATCATACCTGTAAGTTACCGACAATACAAAAACTTTTGTTCCTGACGTAGATGGTACAGCCTTATTTTAACAAGCAAGTGCTGAGTAAGATTCATTACAACTTATGTCATTAGCACCACCAATAATTATGATACTGTAATTTTTAGAAAGACCATTTGTACTACTTTTATTGGAGCCCTTGGTTTTACAAAGCCAGTAACTGTTTCAGCTGAATTACTCAAACCCGTGGCATGATTCCTAGCATGGCTATCTCCTACGATTATATGTTTAGACCTATTCTTCTTGTTATCTGCAGTGATATTTGATACCTTCGCTGCACTTCTCACTTTTTTCTTGCTTGTTTCTGGTGATGCACACATTTGATTAACGAGGAATTTCTTCTTACATAAATTGTTTCTGTCAATGAGCAACCCACATTTTGGAAATATTCTAATGCCTTATATACATTATGTGTATTGGTAACTGGAATGTTATATGGGCCGGTTAGGTTATTGTGGTCTTTTTGGACTTCAGTAGAGGGTGACTTATCTTTCTTGCCTGTAACCAAAACACGAGTAGATCTTTTCACTACGTTTGACCAATATAATTTTTTTTCTTGTTTATCCTGTGGTAAAATGGCTACTTCTTCTTGTAAAGATATGATTTTCAGTAGTGAGCTAATTTCTTCGTTAAGAGAGTTTACTTGTAATATTATCTCACTGATTTGTAAATCACTATTTGATTTCCCTTAAAAGTTTTATCTCTTCGTGAAGGAGACTTATTATTTCTTGAAGATATTTTTTTTTATCATGCAATTTCTTGAGCATAACACTTAAAGTTCATATATCTTGTTAAGTTCTAAAACAAAACTGTTCAAACCAACAGCAGTTACATCATCAACGCTATTATCTAAACATTCAGCACACTGCCAATCTTCTTCAAGAATATTTTCTGCTTCAATGTTACTCTGAATGGGTCCTTCGGGCTCTGTTCATGTTGCTTTGTTTTGGGATCAGATTTCAGAGGGCAGGGTGTACAGCGATCGGGAAATTGCAGGGAGTACGGGAATTGTACGTGAATTTTTCGGGCTTGGAATGTGCGGGAAGTGTACTTGAATTTTTTCTTTCCTGTTGGAATTTCTCTGCCACCAATCATTTCGTTGTCAGTCATCAAGAAATTGGAAGGTACTTTGACAGCTGCAATTTTAGTTGTGTCAAGAAACAATGTGTTTTTCGCAATGCATAAAATCGTGAATTTTTCAATTTTTGTTTAACATTGTGAAGTCGCATCCTGTGCGAAATTTTTAATGCTTTCCGTAGTAAATAACACCTTTGATTCGAGAATCGATTGCAAGTGAATCGACACAATCAATTTTCGACAGTGAACGCGAGATTCGAGTATATCGAAGTAGATAAGAAAATGGCAGGCGTATATTTAGGCTTAGTGAATGCGTTTATTTATCCTGTCCTCACATGGTACTTGGTAATTCTTTGTGTTGTTTAACATGATAATTATAAATAACGATTGAACATTTTTTTTGCGACAGCAAGGAATAAATACAAATATTGTTGCGACTCCGATGAAGTTGTGATGTGTAATTTTACTTAATTAAGGTCTCCGGAAACTGCAAAAATTTTCGTCATGCATGATACGAATAAGCCAGGAATGAATGGCAAAATTCAGCGTTAATTTTATCGGCAGCAGAAACAGTGAAAATAACATGGATTTGTGGCCCCTACAAATAGGAAATATAGATGCAAAACAGTAATGAATATATTCAAGGTAATTATGTTATAATTAAAAATTGAAATATTTATCCGAGCACTTGTGTCCTTCCCCGAATACTATTTATACGTACAGTATGTTGTTTTGTAAAATGTGACTTAGATAAATTTAGCTTACAAACGTAACTTAATTTAGCTAACAGTTGTAATGTGTTACGACTAAGTGAAAAACCCTTGAGGATAATATAACCTATTTAACCGTTAAATTTTATTGCATGTACATTTTTCCAAGATACGTTTTTGATTTACGACTATACAAACAATAATAAATATAATATTGTGCTGGTCCCTCATGTTTTATAAATTTATTCCCACAGTTCTATTCATATGTATTTTGGTGTTGTTCACATGGACTGAACCTTTAGATGCAGCAAAAGAGGACTCTCAACAATTCAATCAATTTACAAATCTGTGTAAAGGAATCTATTTTAGTTAAATACTAGACAAATAATATTTTTATACATCTTCGCCACCTTTATAAATAATATAAAATTTGTATGGTTATCGTTAGTCTGCTTCGGTAGCACAAGTTACCATTGTATCATGTTTAAAGCACTGTACAGGAATTTTTCAGAAAATGTGGGTAATGTATGGGAAGTGCACTGGAAATTGAAATACCACTTTTGCTGGACACCTCCTGAGGGGCAGTGCCAGGTATCCATTTTTGGATAGATTTGTCCTAGGTTGAAATTGATAGTGTAATCCTCTCTAGCTCTCTCCTTTTATGCATCAAGTGCGTTGTTGACCTCGTTCTCCATTTAACTAGGTTTGTTTTACTCGCGCTTGACCCAGCGTCTCTCGCATCTCACTGGAGTTGGTGGAGTAGGAATAATGTTGACCCAGGTCAGAGGGAGTTGTACTCTTAAAGGGCGAAGTAAAACACTTTAGTTCGTGTGTGAATTTATTTTTGTGATGGCCGAACTAGCAGAAGTTATCGGGAATATAATAGAGAACAAAGAATCATCATGTATGAAATAAATAATTACATTCTGCTGTAAATAACACCATTCCTTCATCATCTGCTATAATATTTCCATCATTTTCCAATGTTGTTTGGAATAATAAGTTATTCTCATTCATATCACTACGAATGTTAACAGACCACGATGTAGCAGATTGGCTCGAAAACGTCTAGCAGACGATTTGCCCCCACAACTCTACCTCGCGCGGTGGAGTGGGGGGAGCATGACCTACTTGACCTGGAGGCGCTTGACCTTGCGAATAAAACGGACCCCCGCCGTATTGTTTCCGGTAGTAAAATGCCATGGAGTGCCCCGGGAGCTGAAAGAGCACAAAGAGATGCCAGGTCTAAGTGAGTAAAACAAACCTACTATCATACCTTTTGCTCAAGTGGCCATCGAGTAAATTGAATGGCATTGGAGAGCAGGGGTGGATGCTAGGCATGGGAGAGTGGGTGGGAAGTCCTGTGGGCTTGATGAAGGAGTACCGAGCATACCTAGACTATTCCTGTTTGAGCTCTCCTCTGCTTTAGGCGATGCCATAAGCGCGGGTGCGCCCCAAGTACAATAGAAGTCCGCCTCAGCAGTTTTTCTGATTTTTGACAAAGTTGGAATGATGGTAGACTGATACCTTCGAGGCAGCAGTAGCTCAAATTTTGAGCCTTCATCAAGAACTGAATGTTCTAGAGCATTGCTGCAAACTCGTTTACGCAATCGCTGAAAACGAGTCTACAACCAGGGCGTGCAATGGTGGAGACTATTTGAGGTATATTACAGTGACATCCGTTTGCATCATCTCTATGTCAAATAAGTGTGCTACTTAGAGAAAGTGCGAAAGGTAAATAAACTCAGACATGTGTCATTGGGATTTAAGATGGCACTCTCTAAGTTTGAAGTCCTTAAAATCCTTGTGTTTTGGGTTTGTTCGAATGGAGAATGAAAACTTCCGGAATTTAAAATTAAAATGTTCAAAAAGTGAATTAAAGTTACTATTAGGATTGAGCTCGCATAATTGGATTGCCTTATGAGGAATTTTCGAAAACTTTGTTTTAAATAAGAGTAAATGAGTGTGAAATGCAAATGTTGTGTTCAAAAAGATGCAGTAATAGAAACTGTAATGTTTGAGGTGAAGTTTTTAAATGTGTATAAAGTCCTTCCAGAATTCTCGTTTTCTCATTTAAGCAACATTTGTCACAATGCCTATAAGGCTATGGTACAACTACATTTAGAGTAGTGAAACCACTGATTATAATATTCACATGAAATTCCATTGCACATTTTCCGTTTACATTTCCTGTAGCAGTGATCAATCATAGTCCTTATTTTCTCTGTACATGTAACCTCAAGCATCGGCACCATCATACAACCTATACCAACCTATAGTATGAAGAGTGTTCCATTGTATGCCACTATTGTAAAGGATAAGGAGTAAATACAGCAGGATGTAAGATATTCAAAGATTGTTAGTGAAATTAAATCCTGTGGTTAAATTATTTTAGAAATGTTTATTGTGCCTCAATGTGTTTTGTTTAAGAGGAAGGTTATCAATAACGACATGGAGTTTTGTGCATACCGGACAGTATGGCAGATGATATCTGTGAAAAGGCACAAATAGGATATGGACATTTTGACCACTGTAAAATATTTTCTAGAGTTGTGTAGAAATGTGTATAGAAAAGTTAGGAAATATACTGGCAAATGTCTAGTATGTGCTCAAACTAAGGTTTCCCTGTAAAATTTTGGGTACAATGCAACACATTTTGGCAAAGGAAACTGTAACAGTCGTGACTGTCAACCAGTTTGGTCTACTGCCAGCAGGATACAGAGGTATTAAGTATGTTTTTTTAAAAATGTATTAAGCTATATCCACTTACACAGTCTTCAGCAGAAGCAGTGATAAACAGAGTTGCCCATCATTATGTAAAATAAATTTGGATTGTCCTGGAAAATTTTCTCGGAAATATGAAATCTATTGTAAAAGTAAGAAACGGAAGAGTATTTAGGAAAATGTACTTGATATTCAGTTGAGGTAGACAGCAGTGTATCACCCAGATGCTAATCCTACAGCAAGAATTATCAGAGAGCTAGGGAGGTTTTTCTGAATGCTTTGTCATAGCAAACATAGTTCATGGGTAAGCAAAGTTGATATTATTGAAAATTGGTTGTATAAAAAAATGTTTAAAAAAATGAAAGGACTGGATGTACCCCGGCAGAACTGATGGAAAATTAGGGATGAGTATCAGAGTTGGAAAAGATTATTGATTTTCATTTACAGCAAGAGAGTGACATAAGTGCAAAATTGGACCTAGTTTGTAAAAGGTTGATGTTAAGGGCTGCCATAAGTAAGGCAAGATATGATAAGAAGGGTAAGGTTACAGTGTTTGTTGAAGTTGACAAAGTGTTAGTGAAGAACAAGGAGTTTTCTTCTGTGGAGGAAAAAATAACTTTTTCACAAGTTTTTTTTGTTTTATAATGGGCCATGTGTTGTTGAAATAGTGGTGGGACATAATGTGTACAGAGATAATAATACCTATCAACTTGTACCTATGCTAAAACCTTGGGTTTGAATGGTAGAGAGTAGTAAGTTTTGTGGATAGTTTGAGATATTTTATAAGCTTAGGTATAGCAAAATCAGATTATGTGAATATTTAGTGTGTAAAGATAACAAACAGCAGAAGTGTTTTGAAGGTAATTTAAATGTATGGGCCATTAGATTAATTCATGATGGTAACATATTTTAAGAACAATTAATCTAAAATACTGTTTAGTGTAACGTGTGCAAAAGGACATTATTGATCCAGCTTAGCTCAGTTGATTAAAGGGAACCATTTCAATTCCAATATTGCTTTTGAAGTCACCATTCTGTTTTATTATTCTGTAAGGTAAATGTTTGTGATGCAGTCAAGATTTAATGTTGATTCCAGTTGAAAATATCGATTGAAAGTAAAAGTAAGAATTAAATATTGTGAAGTACTAATTGTGAGTGAGAGATTTATTGAATAAAATGGTCATGAAATTAAAATGGCCATGCTTTTGTAAAATAAGCCTTATAAAACAACAGTCACAGAAAGGCACATCCTTCCTTACATACATGTAGACTCTGACTGACTATACCTTTATTACTCCCAAAAAAACTCTGCTTCTGTAAACAGCGTTACCACCTCTCAAAGAGCTTCCCTATTGTCAACTTAAAAACAGTAAAAACTCTTAATCAACATTGCCATACACAACATCCTCCTCCAATATTGTGATACCTAAACCTTCAATACATTTTACCAGTTCACAGTATGATGGAGCTTTGTCATGCAATCTGCAAATTGATTTGATGTTTCAACATATTTTAACCATATAACCTTTTTCATTACTAAATCTTTCACAAATTGATATTTTACAGAAATATGTTTTGATCTTTTTGTTTAAAAAATGTTACACAGTTTTATGCAGTACTGATTGTCCTCATAAATTTTAATACTTGGTTCAGGAATGTTAAGCATTTTCTTTAAAATACTTCTAAGATATAAACATTCAGTTACAGCATTAGCAATGGCTAAATATTCAGCTTCTGTGGTGGAGAGGGATACACAATTTTGTTTCTTACACCTCCCCGAAACATTATTTCCAAAAACTCTTACAAAATACCCTGATACACTCTTTTTGTCAACGTCATTAGCAAAGTCTGCATCCACATACGACTATCACTTCCCAGTCAATTGCCTTTAAAAAATATAGACAATAATCTTTTGTTTTCTTAACATACTTTAAAACATTCTTCAAGTATTTAAAATGTATTTCATTGTAACAATTCTGAAATTTACCAAAATATGTTACAGTAAAGCTCAAATCGGGATGAATACCCAACATTAAATACATGAGAGAACCCAACGATTCTCTATACGGTAATTCCCCTTTACATGTATCAGACAAACTTAGATTTAGTTTAGGTTCCATTGGCACAGTTGCAACTTTACTGTCATACATATTGAACCTCTGCAATATCTTGTGGATTAACTTCCGTTGACTTATCTTAATCACATTGTTTTCGTATTTTATTTCAAGACCTAGAAAGTTATACACTCCCTAATTATTGTTCATTTCTTTCATTTCAAACTCTTTCTTTAGTTTCATTTTAAGATCAGTCCATTTTGAATTGTCATCTGAAAAAAATTAAGATATCATCTACATACACTAAAACAATTAATTTATCTTTTATAAAAATATTTGTATTTCATTCAAAATTCAATCCAACAAGAACCTGATTTAAACTTTCATACCAGCATTGGGATGATTCTTTAAGACAATATAACAATTTCAAAAGTGCACAAAGTATGTTCCCATTTCCATTTTCTGATTTGATTTCTACACCTTCAGGTACCTGTAGACTGGTTCGTCTAAATTACCATTTAAAAATGCACACTTGACATCTAATTGATCAATACACAATTCATTATGGACTGCTATAAATAAAGTATCCTTAAAGTTGTCATTCTTGCAACTAGTACTTATGCATCTTCCATTGTTTTAGAATCTTGAAAACATCCTCTTGCTACATGTCTTTCCTTCTTGATCTTCTGACTTAATATTTCCTTTTTGGTGAATACCCACTTTGAGTCAATTAATTTTTCTCCTATTGGTAGTGGCAGTAACTCCCACACACTATTCGTGTTCAAATTCTGGAGTTCTTCAATTTCTGGTTTCCATCCATGTCTTACTGCTTCCTCATATGTATCTGGTAATTCTGATGGTAAGGAACATGCTGATAATGCTACTACTAGATTAATTTAATAATCGTGTAATCAATCTCTTTTCTTGTTCACTTCTTCTTGACACATTTTCTTGAATGTTTTCTTCTACTGGAAAACCCAAAAAATCTTCATAGTTATCCTGTTGAATTACTGTTTCTGTTGTTTCTTCTTTATTATAAAGTTGAGGGAATTGTAACAGAGGTAATTCTGATTTGTCCTTACACTTGTCTTATCAAATTTCTTGTCAATACCAAATTTTTTTTCTTCAAGAAATTTTACACTACATGCAGTAACGATTCTTCACTTATTATCATCCCATTATCAATATCCATTAACAATATAGCCCGTCATAGTTAAGGGTCTCGGTCTTGGATCTAATTTTCCTCGGACATATTTCTTTTGTATATGAGTGTAAGCAGTTGTTCTAAAAACTCTAATCTTTCTTGTATTACAATGACTATACCATAATTTTGCAGGACATTTTCTTTTCAGATTTCTTGTAGGTGTTGTATTCAACACATATATAGCACAACAAACTGCTCAACATCACAAAAATTCTTACTTGGAAAATAAGTTGAGTGACCCATTCTCCTATGCATAAGATCAATAGCAGTTGTTAAAAAGGCAACATTAGAATCAATTTGGTATTCAATCATGTGTGGATTACCAACCAGATTTCCAATAATCTTAACTTCAGAATTTTCATTCATTATTTTGCTTTCTTTTCTTCAGATATAACCTTAAAGGAATTGCTTTCTGTTTCTTTTGCTGGAAGAATATTGTATTCCAAATTTTCACAAGAAAGAACATGTAATAAAGTATCTGAGTTACCTTCTCGAGATGTTAATTTTAATGTTCGACTCTTCTGTGCTTGAAGCAGATACCACTCTTAGCAACTGCAATGCTCACATTAACTTCCTTAGAATTTATCAGATACTCTTCATATTTATTGATAGTCATATGATTAGTTGCACCTGAATCCACAACAAATCTTATCGTTGTATTATTTAATATTGACACCTGCAACAAGTGTTATTTTTTTCATTAAACGCACTCCCACAGTTCACTTGGTTCACGTTGAAATTGTTTCTCCTCTTTATACTTCTACACTCACTTTTCTTATGTCCTAATTTTTTGCAGTAATAGCAATTAAATTTATAAGGAACATTAGATTGATTTTTATTTTCATTAGTACTTGTACTTCTATTCTTCCAATCACTTTGAAAAATTACTTTCTGCAATTTGAAAAACTATTCTTTCTTCCTTAGTTGCATAATTATTTTGACGTAATTCTTCTTGAAGAAAATTTTTCACATAATTTAGATCAACTTCTTCTGGATGTTTGCTGAAAATAATATCAATCACAAGAGTTACTGCATCAAATTCTCAGGCGCTGATGATAAAGAGTGGCGTTATTTTCGGCACCTGAACTTTTAAGTTTGTTTATTGTATTTTCAAACTTCCTCCTTGTAAACTTCAAGTTTAATAATTTTTCTGAAGGTCAACTTGCCTACCAATACTTTTCTTAATGTAGATAGAGTCCAATGTGTCTTGTCTTGGCTGTTGTTTTATCCATGATAGATTTTTAGTACATAATCCGCCAAACACTGAGTGATTATATTTTTTGCTTTAATATCACTCTTCGTATATTCTTTTAATTCCTTTTCTTCTGTAGGAATCTTCTGTGTTAAAACTTCTACGATGCTGGCTTGTTCCAGAATCAACATGATTCTATGCTTCCAAAATACATATCCTGTACCGTCAAAAGATTTGACGTTTTCAATCTGTTGATTATATACTGCTGCCATTACTTCGCCAGAAATACAGTTTCATTTTCACAACGCATAATTTCTTAAGGCAGTTCTGGGTCCATAACCTATTGAATAAAATGGTCGTGAAATTAAAAAGGCCACGCTTTCTAAAATAAACTTTGTCAAACAACAGTCGCAGAAAGGCCATCCTTCCTTCCAAACATGTAGACTTGACTGACTAACTTCATTACTCCCAAAAAATCTCTGCTTCTGTAAACAGGGTTACCACCTCTCAAACAAGAGCTTCCCTGTTGCCAACTTTACAACATTAAAAATTCTTAATCAGTATTGCCATTTACTACAAGAGTTAGGTCAGTGCTTAACATTGAGGTCTTGAGTGCTGGTGAGGCATGATGAGGAGAGAATGGAGCAGTGCCAGAATGGGAGGACAGGGGAAAAGGGAGATCCCCAATACTAATTATGTTTACACCATAGTGATGTTATTTCAAACAAAAAAGAGCAGGAGTTTAAAGTTTTTGGAAGGTAAAAAAAATATTTTGCCTCTGTTATATAAATATAAATTTGGAAATGTAATATGGTTTTGATTGTTGATGTAAGTGCCTTTTATTTGAATACTGGTATTGTATTAATCCAGCGACAGTAAATGTTTGCTATTTACATTTAATTTTAAAAAAATTGGTTAACTTAAAATTATTTGTTTGAAAGGAACTAGAATGTGAAGAAGTTTTTATTTTTTTCCTTTTTAATGGCATGGTAATACATTTCAGAATGTATATAATGAGAAGGTAGTTTGTAAGGCCTAGTAGACGGTTTGGCTGGTGATATCACAAGATCAGCATCGTACTGAGGATCAGCAGTTTTTGTACAAACGTTCACCATAATGTCATATGAATAGTGTTATTGAACTAGTTAATGTTGTAAAAATAGTAGAAAGATGCTTATATGGCATTTGCAATTTGTGATTTGTAGGATTGCCAAAAGGAATATACAACGGATATGATTTATTTTTAGTCTGATTATCCATGTAAAAAATCAAGTCAATCATGGTCTGCTGAGATATGGAGTATATTCATACATTTGAGCCCTGTGCTAGATCACAGCCTTAGTGCCTTGGTGAAAGAAGGGAGTATGTCACATTTGTAAACTTCTGAGAAAAAAGCAGTAAATGCTTATTTAACTTAATGGTTTGTGATTGTTCATATACATGTGTAACAGACATATTACGAGTATTGAGACGTTTAAACACACCTTGGAATTCATTCTTTTAAATTAAATTTTATTGGGTGTTTCTGAGAAGTTTACAAATTTGACATGTCCCCATCTTCCACCATGGCCTTAAATTGTTAATAAGAGCCACATATATTTATATTATTATTGCACTTGAATGTTACTGACAATATTATGTAAATTTTGATTGTCTGAAGAGTAATAACTTGTTGTTTGCCTTTGACTAATTGATATTGAATGTGACTATTATATTGTGTTTTGCAGCTAATTGCTAGTTTTGTTTTTCTTTGTAAAACTGTACATATTATGGCTGCACAATACTGTTGGTTCACATTAAACCGAAGTTTCACTTACAAACAGATTCCAACAAGTGCCTTTTAAGCATAGTGTACAATAAATGTTGTATTCACAATTGTACTACTTCTCTGTGGTGAGCTCAGTACTTTTTCCCTTTCAACTTCTTTCCAAACCCCTTCTGCAACTCCTAATGCCCCTCATAATCACCAAATCCTCCTGCAAAACATTTCGCTCTTGCCGACCTAACCAGCATAGACTGCCTACCCCACTGCTTTCTTTTCCAATGCCTCTGAATCTTTCATTGTTGTTTCTTCTCCCCTTGTACCCTCTTTTAGTAAGTCTGCAACCTAGACTTTCCAATTCACCTTCACCATTTACCACCCTGGACAACCTATCCAGTCTTTCCTCTCTCCTCCTGTTCAATGGTCTCCATCCCATTTCCTTCATCGCTATAGCCTATAATTCCCTTCTTCTTTCACACTCTCCTGACCAGGCTGCCTTTTCCACTTATCCTTCACCCATCTCACTGTGCTCGGCGCCTTTTCCAGCTTCACATCTTAAGTACAACATATCTGCATGCCTGCACTTATGTACCAAAATTCTGAATTCTGTTATAACTATCTATGCACTACCTTCACTTTAATAAAGAGCATTAAACTATTTTAGGCCCTTCTCATCTAACATTATATGGTCAAAACTTTTTGTGCAAAACCTAGATGAAAAATTGCTGCTTTCAATAGCAACACAAAAAAATAATTTTAACACAATAGGTTTTTACTATCAATGACATTAAGTTACATGCATTATTTTTTGCTGTGGAGCATAGTTTGTACTAGTCATTTAGTAATGATATATCTTAAGTGCTATGATGCTGCCAAGACAATATGTCTTGTTATGTATCTATTAAAACAGCGTTTGGGTCTAGGTGATATATTTATATTCAATATCATGAAAGCATTCACTATTTGACATTTCCCTTCTTAGAAAAATGTCTGTGAACATGGGAATAAAGGTAGCTATCTCCAATCCAGTTGTTCTTAGAAGGCAAACGTCAAAAAATGGCACTCGTGGTAATTCCAAATTTAACCTCAAAAGGTATGATGTAGGTCATTATTAATTTTAATGAACCATGTGAAAGTAAAAGATAATGCTGAAATATATAGCAACTTAGGCCTACAAAACCAGACATAAATGATAACATTAACTATTAACTTCAACCACTGACCATTCAAACATTGTAAACATTCTACTATCCATGAACTTAGTATGCCTCAATATTCTACAGCATCTAGGCTTACATTAAATAGTTTTTTTAATATCACGTAGATACACACATATGTTTATTTATCCTTTTAACAATTTAGTTTTGCGACCCTTCTGCAGCAAGCCATAGTATTCAAGCAGTTGCCTCAACCGTCAAACTAAATGATCTTCTGTATTTCTATAGACAAATGAGGTTCCAGCAACATAATTTTGTGTGAGACTTACCAAACACCGCTGTATCCACAATTTCTAATAGTTATTTTCTGATTAGTTGATGAAAATAAGTTGTCCACCAATACAAATGCAGCAGTCAGTCAGGATTGTTGGTACTTGAACAGCTGATTCCACCAATGATTCAATATGCAAATGCTCTGGGCCAAACTGTATATTCAGTAGAAAGGGGCTTGTATAGGCCATTCGGAATTAAGTGAGCCCTAAAGATTTAACCTTTGAAAAAAATCACTAGCCGTTACTGCATATAAGCCAACATTAACAACAGTTACATTATTGTTTGTATGGTTGGTAGCGAATAACTGCATGTAGTCCCGTGTATTTTCTTATTTGAATACAGCATTAGTGAAACAACATCAATTTCAAACGACCTCTCTGTATTTAATATACTTTAAAATATTTATTTAAGTTCTTACTGACATACCTACTGACTGTACAATTTAATTTTATTAGCGGCAGCACAAAGCGACGCAACCTAGTCGATTATCGTTGGCACATGCCACTAGTGCTTCGCGCCACAGAGGTAGTTTAAAATTTCACCGACAGATGGCACCAGAGTTAGGTTTTCGCCGCTTGGAAGCGAATTGCGTCATTCAGTTTGTTTGTCCATTATGTAATGAATATCGGTTTCTGATAAACACATATAAAAGTATTAGAAGTGACTGTTCATGAATATCATTGATAAATTATGTGAAGTCATTAGCAATGTAAGTTATGTTTGATAATCGCCAGCCTGAGTATCTGGAAATAGAAACAGTATTTTTACCCCTGTTTCGCACATTAAGAAAATACGTTATTTATTGTTTCTCTTTACGTGCGTCGTCGTTCATTACAGTATGCTGAACGGAACTTGAATTCTTGAGTTGCGTGTGTCGTGTGTGTTTTTAGTGGCGGTTTTAATTTAAAAGTTCGAATATACTGTGCATGCATTTACGAGATTCGTAACGGTAATAGCGCCGTTCGAGTAGAAGCAGAGAAACCAGTGTTATAAGACGTTTACTCGCAGGTATTTATAACTAAGATTATTACTGAGTATAGCACATATTCAATACCCGTGCATTTAATGAGTACATATTGTAGCTAAAATTTATCGGAGCACTGTAACGTAAATGTAAACATTGTACAAGCCTATGTAAATAAAAGCATGTGGCAATGTTGATGTTTACATATAGCGGAAAGTTATAAACGGGCAGAAAATAGAAATTAATCAGGGCTTTTTTGAGTGTTCACTTTATTCCGAATCACCTATATAATTATTTGGTTATCCAGAGTCTACACTAGAGGCTCTGACTAGATGCATAAATGCAAGCATGACACTTGCGCACTTCCCCACGCCCTGGAAACGTGCCAATGTTATTGTTTTTCCTAAAACTGGTTTTACGGAGGGTGTACAATAATCTTCTTTCATATTATACAGTTGTTTTGTATTACTATCATGTTATTGTTCTGTATTACTGTTATGTTATTGTTCCGTAGAGTTTGCCTCCATAGTCACATTACTGTAAGAGTTGAAGTATTTGTATTGTGGAGTGGGTGAAGTGAATTTGTATGTATTGCAGTATTAAAGTTATGGTTGATTTAAGTTTTTTTTTCTAAATTCAAACAGACCAAGGAGGGTAATGTAACTATTTAGAATTTTGTATTTGTAGAAATTGATTTTGTTATATTTAGTTATATATCTGTGGGACTTAGTTTTTTAGTGGGTTGGAGATTAGGTGTGTAGTCTTGTTGGTATAGTTCTTTTTCATTTATTTTAGTGTAGTCACTGTGATTGCATAAGAGTGAGTAAGCAATGGTTCAATAGAAGGGGATTTACTGAATGATAAAGAGAGTTTGGGTTACAAAGTATTTATGTAAGAAAAATCAACTTGAACTGGTGGCAGGGTCGGTCGTGAGTGGTGGTACATTGTGTACTAAATGTGTCGTATTTTGGCATGTATCAGAGTGGTAACCGCGACTTAACATTACTTAATTTTGACAGAAGCATTTATTTGTTTAAAATTCATTTAACTATTGTTCATTTTCCGAAGAAAATCAACATTGCTGCAGGTATCATGGGACGAATGTTGGATGTGTGAGCAGAGTTGCCTGACAAACTTATGTAGAGTACTGCCGAGTTTTGTTTAATTTTGCTGAAATGAGGAAAAGTGCATCTCTGTGAATGTCGTAAAGAGTAGTGGATCAACTTTTGAATTCTTTAATAAAATGACCGTAAATAGACTACTTGTTTTGTATCTTTGGCAAATGGTGCCAAGCCTGAGCTAGAGGCAGTTCACGAGAGGCGTGGAGAAGCAACATAGGCCTAAATTATGAAATATTGCAGCAGTACTCATATCTTTCACTGGAGGCTGCCTAGTAATAAATTACATAATTTCAATAGGTAAACTGTGTAAGTGACATTACATGCTAGGTGGCCATGTTACTTCTAGAACTTGTTACTGCAGTGTTAGTTACATGGTATATTATATCACGTTCCGATCTACCAAATGTGCAACAGTTCATCAGAAACTTCCACTATTTTGAAATTACCATGATAACATGTATAGTATAGGTACAATTATATTTTGCTTTTCAGAGACGACCACAAACATAATCTGCCTTCTGTAGGCCTACTCAGTTTCTTTGTTCAGAAACACATTTTTTTATCAGCTAAACATAGTTGTTTTAAAACCTGTTTATCCTTTATTACATTAAAATTCTTATTTGTGTACATTTTGTTTAAATTTTAGGTTTAAATATATATTAATAATGATTCATTAGTGGAATGGTCTATGATTCTATTTTTGGAGCAATACCGGTACATTTGTATTTAATCATTATAAAATAAACTATTTTAACAAAAGAGTTTAGAAAAAAAAATTAGGTTTTAAATTTAAGTACCAATTAATATGCCATGTTTAGTTCACAGCCATCATACTGGAAAGTTTCTTACTTGGGATTGGAATTTAAACTTAATAATACAGAACATTATTTGTATGAATGTTTCTGACAAAACATCTCTTTAAAATTTTTAAAATTTTTTGAAGTCTATTATTTTTCAGCTTTGTTTTCCATGTTTATTAAAATAATGGTTTTTGTATCTAGAAAGGAACTAAGAATAGCTAATATTTCAATTGTATACGCCTTAATTATTAATTTTATAGTGTGAATATGAATTTCTTTTACAGCTGACAGCACAAGTGGAACGGTTAACATTGGTGGGACGAGAGTTACGTCGTAAACACCGTGCTGGACAGCTTCAGGTTCACACCCTCATTGATGAGCGAGCTGACTTCTTGGCACAGTTGCAAGATCAGCATCGTGAGCTGTTGGTCTTGCGACAAAGATTTGGTTTAGCTCAGAAAGAGAATGAAGATCTTTCGAAATCTCATGTTAGTTTTAATTTTAATTTTCTGTTTTAATTTATTTTGTACAATTTGTTGCAGTTGCAAAATTTTGTATATTTTATTGGCTAGAAAATCTCAAGTTCTCTTTGAGATATATATTTAGACCTGATGTGGGATGGTTGTTTTGCCAACCCTGTTCAAATATCTTTTAACGATGTCGGGATTACAGTAAACCTATTCGATCATGATGTGTTCTACAATAGGCAGAATTTAATAAATCTGAACTTTGGAGAAGATTATTCAAACAATAACTCAGTTCTTAAAATATCTAATGTTATGTATGTGGTAATTCAAGGTTAAAATTATTTAATTTTGTTTTTATAATTCTGCTCTGAAATACTTATAAAACTAGCATACATAGGTATAAAATAATTTTATAATTATAGTATTGTAATATTATTTATTTTTACAATGTTACGAATTCATGGAACCATAGTAGTTTGCTGTACAGTCATCACTTTTACAACCATCGTAAGTTTCACTCATTACAAACATAATTGCCTATAATACAGTCTGTCTCAGTGTTTTGAAAGCTTAACTTTAATTGCTGATGCCTCCCTAAGATTTTCCGTGTACTATGTTAAGACACAGAAATGTATCTATCTGTGGCCGGCGTAGAGAACTTCAGCTTTTCAGTAAGAGTTGGCACTAACAGGGACATACCTTATCTAAACAAAACATACCTGTCCAATTCTGAGAAATGCCCTTGATTTTTAACAGGAATAGCATCACTCTCATTGGAGGGAATGGTACACGGAATGTAGGTGGAGAGGAGAACATGCCTCCCTGGGGCCTGAGTGAAAATTAGGCTGGGCCCAACACATCTGAATGAACACATGCACATTTTTCATAGCTAACAATACTTTACTACACTTACTATAAATTATTGTGTGTATAGAGCCATTAATTTACAGGCTATTTATTGCAATATCAATAGTTAATCACCCTTCAATTTTCAGTTAATCTGTATGCTTTCTGCCTATTAATATATATACACGACCATTTGCTTTACTTTCCCATATTTATAGACAAGGTAGAAAATATTCAAACTTGTTAAAGGAAGATAATTTCTTAAGTGGAAACTTATTAACTGGTTTTCTCTGTACTTGAATGTACACATAGTAAACTGCAAAATATTATCTGAACACTAATTTGAAGAAGTGCATGTACAATGAATACAGCGTATATAAGTTTCCTTTAATGAGAAATTTGTTTATTTTCATAGAAAACTCACTGTTGATATTCTTGGTAGCAGTGAATCATGTGTAATAGAAGAAATAATTTATAAAATCCTTAAAGCAGCGGTATTTTACACATGCATAGTAGTTGTCTGTGTGTTTATATAAACTACAAGCACAGTCAAACTACATTTTAAATAAGCCTACCCATTTTTTAAGACCAAAAATAAGGTATTAATGGTAAGATTGTGACTACCCAACATAATTTATGGGTATATTAACAGCTGTGTTAAAACTAGATGTCAAGAATTTCTTTATAGGTAATTACTATTCTCCTGATTCAAACTTCATGTAAATCATCATCATTTGGAGATTTAATCCGTGTGTACCATAATCTTGTTTATGACGTTGTAGTTATAAACACTGAAGTTTAATTTAAGAAACACAGAAATTTTGTAAATGTTCAAAATTGTGATATATTATTTTGTATATAACATATGATGTTCTGCCATTTAATGACAGTATTGCTATGTATATTAATAACTTCTATTGTATTAGGAAGTTTAATTTTCACTAAATTGCTCATGTAGCCTCAAAAAAAATGTGAGATGTGATAATGAAAGCATTTACAATGATCACCAACGCAGACTATTCAAATTTATTTTTACAGTCACATATAGACACATGTGATAGATGTGTAGTAAGATGGCAGAAGCTGATACGTCTCATTTTAATCAATATTGAGGTATAAATATAGTTGTATGCATCTTGTTGAATTCTACATGGCGGCCAAATTTGATATTTTTCAGTCCCCTGACTAAGAAACTATGTGGCATGGAAGTTTCTGATCTGTTATATTGTCCATTTGTAAAATGTGTTGAAGGTTGATAAATTCAGTCATCTACAATATTAGATTTGTTATTATACTTTTTAAGTAGGCAGAAACTGGTATTTGGAAATGTCTAATTTTTTGGGCAGGGAGCGTAAGTAGTTACGTTTAATCTTTGGTTTCTACTACCAGGGAAATTTTTATATTTGACGTTGGTAATGTAATGCGTCTTAATGCACTCTTACTTATTTTACGATTATTGTTTGTTTTGCTGCCGGATAGCCCAGTAGAGTGTCATTAGCTACTTGAACTCTCTAGGTTAATTAAGAATGGTTGTGAAAGCACAAGTCACTTTGTTTTAGTTCCACGGGACGGTTTATTGCCGTTTGTTTATCACAACAGATCTTTTGATATACAACACCTTCGTACATTCGGCTTGCAACCTACGTGCTGACACAAGTTCGGTTTTAGCCCTAGCTGAGGTCCTGTGAGAGCTTACTATCACCGAGTGTATTCAGTCTCCGCGGTATTACCGGTAACTTATTAAAAACTAGCCGATTTCAATCTAGGCTACGGTGACCGCACAACAACCACTTTCAAGCTCGTCAATTAGCTGCCAGTCTCGCCTTTTATACCACCGGACGACCAAAATTCTGCGCCCTCTGGCACCGCACCTTGCTACCCCGGCGCGTCGCTACCAACAACCCTCAGCCAGGGCAAAATGCTCCCCTAGTGCCAAGCCACCCTTACAGATTACTCCACCGTCACACAGCTAGTCATTTTTACATTGCTTTACATTATGTGCGGATAAGACACTGATTTAAGATAGAGTCAATTCATTCAATCGGATTCCAAAACAGTGATTATGCTATATTTAGCCTTATGACATTACTAATTAACTAAATTCCTTGCGGATGAAGAAACAGTTCCTAGCCCCAGGGGACTAC
>PNEQ01080736.1:29051-41837 GCA_003012365.1 Medauroidea extradentata
TCGGCTGGGCTAATGATCATCACTTCCTCTCAGACACAGCAATTTAAATTAACACTAATATACTCTTACAGGTGCAAAACACAAAAATAAGTTATTTAGATAATCTGCAGGAAATTAAATACTGATTTGTTTGATACCAAACTCGATATGGCTCCTTTGAATTTAGTGTGACATTAAAAAAATAACAGTGTTCTTATAATAAAAGAATAATCAACAATCTAGACTTCACAACAAACTCTTACAGAGGCAACTTCTGACCACATAGTACTGAAAGGAGAGTAAATGCTGCATTGCACTAAATGAACAGCTTCATATGCAGTTTCAAAACAAAACTGTTAAATTCACATTTATCACCCTTAATTTAAGCAAAATTAACTAAAACTAACAATAGGCTAACTCTATTATTAGCACACCACAACGTGTGGTAACCTTGAAACATGTAATTATTCACTAAAGTAGTAGAGGTCAGGTGCCCATCCACCTTACAGTAACGATTCTTTCAATAGAGACTGATTTTCTGCTTTAGGTGGATTCACATGGTCGCAGACAACGCAGAACAGACTTGAGTAGACAGGGCTGATTACAGCTCTCGCAATTCTAATGGCTGTGGACTTCTGTGAATTTTTTGCGTACCTATAATGCATTACTTTATTTATATGAGGACTGTTTGTGCAGTGTCACATTTATGTTTTTGACAGGATTAGTATTTGTTTGGTTTTTATTTCAGGTTTTGTAAAAACAGGTTTATTTATTTAATTATTTATCAATTTAATGCTAACATAAATATTTGAGCTAGAAAAACTAAATAACAGTTGATTATAAAAAGGTGCTGATTGTGTGTCACTATTTAAAATATATATTTGTTTACATACTGTTATTTGCGTATTTAAATGCCATAGTATTTGATGTATGTTTATGTCAGATCACAGCTACCTTATTATCAACCATGCACTTAAAATGCAATTAATTGCTCTATGTAATTTTTTCTCTCTTGTTTGCTATTGAATTGTGCTTTGCAAAAAGATAAGTTAATCTTCGCTAATTGTTGTAAAAAATCAAGTGTTATGTGATATTCTAAGTTCAATGCCAGAGTTTTTATTTTAATTAATAATTGAATATGGTGTTTTGAATATCTTTTATATGAGGAGGAAATATTTTTTAAACCTGATGAGTGAGTGAGAGAGAGTTTGGTCAGCGCTCAAGATCAAGGTCTTTAGCACTGGTGAGGGGTGACATGAGGTGAGTATGGAGCAGTGCCGGAATGAAAGGGCAGGGGAAACGAGAGATCCCCAAGAAGACCTGCCAACCAGCGCCATCATCCGGCACGATTCCCACATGCGAAAATCCACGGACCGAACCTGCCGGGAATCGAACCCAGATCATCTTGATATGAGGCAAATGGTCTGACCATTCGGCCAGCATGGCCCTTGAAACCTGATAATGTTTGTGGATATGTTTGTCTGGCAGTTTTGTTGGTGGACCATTAGTAATTGCATTATAGCCATCCACAAGAAGCTTGGATTTTTTTTTTTTTTTTTTTTAGGGTACCACAGTCAGTAATATGGTAAAAAGCACTATTTTAACTCTATAATGATGTCCTAATGATTTTGAATAATTTTTGAATATTACTACCTCTGAATATTTATTTGGTGTCCGTCATTTCATGCCATAAATTACCGAGTTAAAACAAGCACGTTACTCCGCCTGGTGTCAGTTCAATTTTTTTTTCTCTTGTGTACTTCTGTCTCTGGCGTTTGAGTAAACTGAGTAATGTAGTTTAGAGAACTAAATATATCTGTTAAGGTTCTGTAAGTTTTGGTTTCAAATATTCCCCCTGCATTTGTTCTGTAGTGGGAGGTGTTATAGCAGGAGTTTGATTTCATGTGTGAGTAAAAATAATTTTTGTGCCATAGGTAACGTAATTGTTTATTTATACAAAACATAGGATATTCAAATATATTTTTGTGAAGGAATTTTTGACAGTGTGGTGACTCAGCCTCAGCAGTTGTGAAGTATGCAAATACAGCTAATAAATATTGCAGTGAACCAGCAACCCAATTACATTATTATTGATTTATTTGGTATATGAAAACTGCGAACTGTTAGTTCAAACATCAATATTATTACATAAATTAAAACTATCCCCAACCCACGTAAATCCAAATGACCAAATTCATCAATTATTATAAAATTTTTCATGTAAGGGTTTATGTAAATTTTAACTGACCAAGAGATAGAGTTTTGTCATAATTTGGGAGCCTTTTATAATACAGGCTAATTATATTGTTTATGAGACATTTCATAAATTCAGTACAAAAAAAATGACCAAGAATAAGGTAACAAGTTATATAGCACATGAAAGACAAACTCTGAAAGTTTTTTTTGAACGTAACGTCACCAAGGTATCTTCAAAAACCACGGATAGGAGCGCTAGTGACTGCAGTTATGGAAAATGACTGCAAACTAGGCAGAGAAAGCCTTTTGTGTGCTTGAAATCATCCATTGCTAATCAGTAGTAAATGTTCGAAGACCTTTCTGTTGCAAGTTTTGCAAGACGCCACCAGTTTACAACAGCATAATGTAGTGGTGCAAGTAATTCAAGGAGGATGGTTGCTTGTGCAACGTAAAACGTTTGGGTCAACTGTGCATGTCAGGAACAGACGGTGGACCATGTAAGGGACGTGATGGTGTGGAGTCCCAAAAAGTCAACGTATCTGGCTAGCGCAGAATTTAGACATTCCTCTACCAACAATTTTAAGCAATTCATCGCCGTCTTGGAGAACTCGGAACCTTTGAACCAGTCAATTGTGACAGAGGGTGGCCAAGAGGAACGAGGACGCTGGCATTGGAAGAGGCACTCCTGCTTGAGGTGAATGAGAACCCCAATGTCACCACACGGAGAGTAGCTACTACATACGTTAGCTTGGAGAGTGCTGCATGAAAACATGTTGATTCCATACTATGTACAGTCTGTTCTGGCCCTGATGCCTGCGGATTTTCCTGTTCATCGTACATTTTGCCTTTGGTTTGGCGGACAATGTGTGAACCATGCCTCCTGTTGAACTGTCTTGTTTACTGATGAAGCAACATTTAAACGGGACCAGGTAATTAATTATCATAATGAACACATCTGTGCCCTGGAAAATTCTCATAGTATTGTACAAACACGCCACCAACAACAAATGTTTGGGCTGGCATTGTGGGTGACTGTTAAATAGGACCTTATTTTCTGCCGCAAAGACTCAGTAGTGAGACATACAAAGCATTCTTAACGAATTACATGCCGGTTTTATTGGACGATGTCCCATTACACATACGACAGAACATGTACTTAATGCATTATGGAGCTCCTGTGCACTTCTCTGTCCATGTAAGACAGCGTCTAGGTGCAATTTTTTGAGAGTGTTGATAGGTATGGGTGGCCCTATTCCGTGGCCACCCAGGAGCCTCAATTTGAATCCACTAGAATTTTATTTATTGGGTCATTTAAAGGCACTTGTGTATGTAACCCCTATAGACGATGTGGAAATTCTTCATAATCGTATTGTGGCGGGGTGCAACCTATTCAGAAATTCCTCAGGGATTCATCAACGTATCTGGCAGTCGATGCTACGGCAGGTCAAGTCATGTGTTCGTATTGATGGATGGCATTTTGAACATTTTCTGTAAAGCTGTAAGTGCCGACGATATTGTTTCACAAGTTACTAACAATTGTCACAATGGTTCTTACTGTCTGTTTTTTAGTGGCGTAGTGTGTGGCATAGGAACATGTTACGGACTGCTGTAAAAACACCCCACAGCAACATGATTCTGCCCGCACGCTTTCAACCATAGATCATGTATTGTGAACTGTAGTGCAGAAACTGTGCATTTTTGGACCTATGTCCACATAACATTGTACTAATGGTAATTTGGTTTCATTCAGTAATTTTATTTATTATGGATATCTCAGCACATTTCACTCCTCATTAAAGTTAATATTTCCTTTACATGTTTTTGATTCCCGGCGGGGTTGGTCCCCGAATTTTTTCATGTGGGAATTGTGCTGGATGAAGCCGTGGGTCGGCGGGTTTACTCTGTGATCTCCCGTTTCCTCGACCGTTCATCCTGGTGCCGCTTCACACCCACCTCATGTCACCCCTCACCAACGCTGATGACCTTGATGTTAAGCGCTGACCAAAATCTCTCTCTCTCCTTTACATATTACTTACGAACAAAGCTAACTTTGGGCTGCAGTAATGTGTTTTTCTTTCAGCCGGATGTACGGACTGCTACGTTTGCTGTCTTTCAGCCGAAGTTTTGTTTTATTATTCTTTCTCTTCTGCGGTGTCCACGTCACTGTCTCTGCAGTTTGTGTGTGTGAGTCCACCCATCCTTCTATCACATGATTTCATGGTGCTCTGTGGGATCTGCCCACATGATATTTTCTTCTTTTATCCACTCTGCTCACGTGATATTTACAGTTGATATCCAAGAAACTGTATTTTAGAATTGCATTAAAATAAGTACAGCTAAAGTACCTAGTAAGATGACTTAATCAATGCAGTGTATTTTGTTTGAAAATGGCAACAGTTTATATATTTCTAATATAAAATGAGGTATTTGAGGAAATATTTTTCCAAATTCCATCTTGGTACACATATATTACATACTAAGCTGATTTGACTTTTGAGTAATTCGTTCGTACTGTATTTATATTTTCAAATCTGCGGTCAAGTGTATGTAACATAATATGACATGTCTGAGGAAATATTTTTCCATATTTTATAAAACGTGGTTCACATATTTCTACATACAAAGCTGACGTTCCTGGTGTGCATTTCGTTCAGCCTGTATTTATAATTTCATATTTGCAAGCATTTTCTTTTTGCATTGAAAATTATGACAAACAGAAGTAAAATGCAGTCTTTCAGAATTTCATAAAATTCTGTGCACACATTCTACGTACTACGCTGACTTGATGTTTGTTTATTTCATGTTTGTATGTTAATATTTTCAAAATGGTGGCCATCTTTATAATGTAAGCATAGTATGACATATCTAAAAGTATTTTTACGAATTTGATTAAACTTGTCACATATATTCGTTAAGCTATTAGGCATTATTGGCAATTTCATGGTTTAATGTTAGTAATGGTACATGCCTTTCTTTTGCAGTGTATAATTAAGATAAAAATAAATTTATAAATTTAAAAAATGTATTAATCAGTAAGCTGCCTCGACTTTTATGTATTTTGTTTATTTCGTATTCATATTTTCAAAATGACGGGTAGCATTTCAACATTTTTGGAAAACATGAAATATCGAAAGAATCATATTTCAGAATTTTGTTAAAATTTTTACACACATAGAATTGAGGCTGTGTGGTGTATTTTGATCCATAATATATCTAAGGAACCATTTTCAGATGTAATTCATACTCGGTACACAGCCCTGTAGTAGTACATAGCAAGGTGACTTCTTTTTCAATTTTTGTTCATGCATGTAAGTATTTTATAAATGTTGGCCATGTGAACGCATTATGATCAAACAATATATCTAAGGAATAATTTTTCAGTGTATCATCAAACTCAATACTTACATAGTACATAGTTAACTTGATGTTTTTATATTTAGTTCAAGTAGTCTTCATATTGGTGACAGTTTTATATTTTAATAGCACGAGATAATGGAATAATAATTTTCCAGATTTCCATCAAACTTGGCAAGTACATAGTGTGACGTGAAATGCCAATCTAGCACAATATAAAGATTGTTTCTATTTCATAGTCTCTAGTTCCAGGCTATTGGTGACATTTGAGGGTGTGCCTGTATACCATTTGAGATAGTCTGTTGGAAACTTTTCTGCTAAGTAGAGTGTCAAACTAGGATAACAGGGTACCTGCTAGGACGTTACCACTGGTCATATTAGGGGACATGTAGCGGTAGTCATGAGAGGCCTGCCTGGGATTCGGAGTTTGGAGCCCGAGCCAATCACATTGCTTGGTGTAACACAAGAACATTACTATAAGAGGAAATTGTCTTAAGTCCAGGAATTTGAACTAACAGTGAATTTTATCGGAGCATAGTATTGTTTCGACTCATTTGGATCAGAATTTAATTTCAAATCACTTTGCTCTCTGGGTGTTTGACTGTAAATGCAAGTGTTTAAAAGTTATACTTAGTGAAATCGGTTCTCTCCTTTTTTAGGAGTGAGCAAGGATTAGCGGGCTGCCTGGCCAGTGTCTGGGAGAAGCTGGGTGGGGGAGGACAAAGACAGCAAGTTCCAAGAAACCGGTGAAGGACATGAAGTGTATGAATCTTTAACTTCCCGGTGCTTCGGTGCGAATTTAGTTTTATATTCATTTTAATCTTTCTTTCTTGTCAAACTGGGCAGTGTGCCATACCATGGTAATCAGAGTAAATTACTGAATTTTTCTATGTTAAAAAATTTTTTTTATATCCTTTGCAGTTGAATTCAGACAAAATTGATATTTGTATGAGATCATGCTGGAACCTTTGAGAACATTGCCCGGAAACGTGATTGAAAACAGGGGAGGCAGGCGGTTTGGACAGCAGAGAGTGCTTGGCCACAGGAGGGCTAAGAGGTGTGTAGTGCGCTCATCCTGATGGGAGCGGAGTTTTTCTGGAATACAAGCCAAGGGAAATATCGGTAGTCGGGGAGTGTTCTAAGGTGGCGTGTTGCCCGCTGATTTGTTATTCATTTGATTTTAAATAGTTTAGCTGTAATAAGAGAAGAGAAAAAGAATAAAGCATTTTGTTAAGAAAAGTGTGAAATCTTGGACTAAATTCTTTACTTTCTAGTCGTTTTTACGGACCCACTTAAGACCGATGAGATAAGAGGACGCTCATTGCTGACCGGCGCGCACAAAGAAAGAATAATATAACGGTTAACGTGGCTGTATGTACCACCACAGTAGTACCTAAAACACGGACATCAGGTTCATGTTTTGCTTATACCATTCCAAACTTTTTCTGACACTGTGCACATTTAGCTCTAATTAAGGTAATGTTAAAAATTTAATGTTGTTGGCTCATGTTGTGTTTAGCACTATTTATCCCCCTATTTGAAAACTTTACGATATTAATTCATAATGTGTAATACATGGATGCCAAGAACTACAAGGGCTAATACAAAGAAAATGTAATATTTATACACTTCACTATCCAACTATTCTTAGTGTTTCAGGTCCCCAAGAGAGCATGAGAATAGACATTCGTGTTTAATATATTTTACGGATGTATGCAAGCAATTTCAACTTTTGGAGTTAATTTGCATCCACTTTGAGGAAAGTAGGCTTATCGGTTTGGTTGGTAATTTTTTTTTTAATTTCCAATATTCATTTTGTGTTAAATAAGTACAGTAGGATCTCGCTATAGCGAGCTCGCTTATAGAGAGATCTCTATTATAGCGAGGTATTTTTGAGAAACCATCAAAAAATTACAAAATTATTAAATATTTTATGAAAAACTAAACATTTTTGCACAGCAAGATCATGTGAAGCAGGCTTGCGAAAGTTTCTTGCCTGTGTGAACCAGGCTTGCACGGACTATAGTGACGGTGATTCGTGCCACATACTTTTGTTATCAGTTTGCGGGGCGGCTTCTGTCCCACTCTTCCCCCCACCCCCTTCCATGCTCCGGCGCACGTGTCACATTTCTTCCGCCGCCTTGCTACATCTCCGCGCGTGCCTTTCTGCCACCCTCCCACTTCAACCCTGCCGGCCAACAAGCACTGCTCTAAAAATAGAATCCTGCCCTTTCTGGATTTCCCCTTTTTTTACATGTCATCCTTTTCAATATTCCCATTGTGTTTTGAGGTCATTGTGCTTTCAACTGTGCTTGGTTTGAGTAATTCTATTTTTAGCTAAACTTAATACTATTGTGCTTAACTATTATTGACAACTTCACGCTATTTTATTTGGATTTCGATTTTGGTAAGTTTTTGGATTACGATTTTGGCTAGCATTGTTGACGACCTACGCAGTTTTCTTGGACTTTGATTGCGATTTTGAAGTGATTTGACAATATGAGCGGTAAGAGAAAGACCTTGGACCTCGCTACGAAGTACGAGATCTTGAAGAAGATTGAGGACGGCAAGGGGTCTAAAGCAGATATTGCAAGGGAATAGCGGGTATGTTTTATAACTTGATGCCGGATCGTACACTTGCGGTCAAAGGAGATGCCTGCATGGGGGGGGGGGGAGACGCAGTAAAGAACGTCTAACAATGCTGCTGTGTGCAAACATGGATTGAAGCGATAAACTGAAGCAAAGTAAGAGAAAATCAAACTGGTTGACCTTGACAACTTCCGCTCACTCTCTGGCTGGCTGGCGGCTGCTTATCTGTGACACAAAAGCACTCACTGCATCCCCATGACGTGCCATATGCAGCGGTCGCTCACCTCAGCCCTCTTCCCTTGTATTATTGGTTAACAGCATGTGTTCCTCCGCCCTTTAGCAAGCCAGTTCTGTAAATAGGTAAAAACAGCTGTCAACTGTGTTAATGTAGGTGGGGCGACAAGGTCGGGCAAGATAATGTGTTTTTATAAGAAATGCATGACTCGCATGTAAACTTTTTTTAATTTTAATCATTGAAAGTAGGCTGCACCTTAGACTCGATGGCATCTTAGATTCGAGTGAATACAGTATTTTATCCCATAGTCTGATAAGATACGTCATTTTCGTAATTTTTGAAGCAGCCAGTACCGTGTTGTAAATGTCAGTGGAAGTGATGGGGTGGTATGTTGGCCTTCCAAATTGGGGAAAAAAAAAAAAAACCTTGAAATACTGGTCCTTATTTTCGTTTGTTAAGAAAGCAATTTTACAGCGACTACCGTATTTACTCGCATAATGGCCGCATCCTTGTTTTGAAATGATTAAAATGGTATTTTAAAAAATTCGCATAAAGGCCGCACCAGTATTTCTCAGTAGGCTACGCTGCCTTGGCCACCCCTAAACAACACAAAAACAAGGTTCAAAGCTCCCGTTACTGTCAACAAGGCTACCGTATTTGCCGGCATATAGGACGACCCCGCATATAAGACGAGTCATGGTTTTGAAGGTACAAAATCTTGAAAAAAAGAAATTACTAATTTTAAAATTCCCGACAGAAAAATATTTTTTGCCTTTGCCTGAAACATTAAAAATTTAGTTTATATATTTTCAATGCATTTATTACCGGCATTTAAACATCATAATAGACAAATAAACGAATAACATTGGCTACTACCGCCCTCCGCGTGCCCAAGAGCCAAGGAAATGCACGCAGCGGCCGGCGATATCGCCATTTGCCGGCAGGTGTGCGCGACTTGGCATCGCCGGCCTAAGGCACGCCGCGCACTACATGGCATCGCCGGGCAACAACAGCTGCTTGCAAGGTCATCGCATTCCTGTGCGCTGTTGTCCTCCAGCCTAGCACTAGACGGTAGACACATGAATATGTGGTACTGTATCTAGATCCTCGTTTTTTCCGGCCGAGAGTCTTGTGCTTGCGAGACAAAGGATGAAAGCATGCGGACCTAGATCCTCGCTTTCTCCGCCCGAGAGTTGTAGGCTGGCGAGACAAATTATCACGGCACGCGCTCGCGTCAATCGCCGCTTCGCTGCGAGGAAGTGTCCTTTATTATGAATGACGCTCATCAAAATCTCGTACCGTAAATTTTATTAAAATAAACGGGGCACTCGTTTTCATTTGTGACGAAAAATGCAATTCCTTGAAACATCATACAACTCCACAGCTTACAGCTTAGCTTTCAAACGATTTTTGGCTACCAAAAATTTTTGCACCTTCATATAAGATGAGTAGCAATTTTTGAGGGCCAAAAATATGTAAAAATTGTCGTCTTATATGCAGGCAAATACGGTATGACCTTGGGGGGCATTGCCATCTGTGCCCGCTAAGGGTTTGAAAGGGGAGGGGGAGGGGAAGGTCACGGGATGATGCGGAAACAATGGTAAACGCAGCAGACCAGTGGACCTGCAGTCACATTTACCTTCTCTGTTTCACACTCCACTTGGGTGGTCACGGAATGACCTGGAGGGGAAGGGACGTGAGGTAGTGGTGGTGAGAACGGAATGTGCTGCAGCAGATGATGACTCACTGCGCTGTTGCCAGCTAGTCAGCTAGGAATACAACCCGGCGCTGGCGCCTGGCGGCCCGGCCGGCAGCCGGCACGCGGCACTACATGTGCACGTAAACACACGTTAAGCCAGTTGGTCATCGGCGAATCACAGGAATATTCTTAATATTTCTATGCAATATTAATTAATGTTAACAAGTCAGTCCTGTTAACAAATGCAAATGCAACTTTTTCCCCCCACATAATTTTTTTTTCAATTTTTTTTAATATCTCCTCATTATTGCCGCACCCCATTTTTTTGGGGCAAAAGTTTGGTCAAATATGTGCGGCCATTATGCGAGTAAATACGGTATTTGTTGCTATTTGGTTTGAGGCGATCACGCCATGCAGGAGCAGCAGCCGCCGGCCATACCATGCCAAGACACTGCGGCAGAGTGACTGAGTTTTGGACGATACTGCGGCGGCCGAGTTACGTCCCCCGCAAACTTACTTTATGTGTTGATTGCGAAGGGCACAAGCCAACATTTGTAAATAATACATGATTGAATTAATACAAAACGTTAATATTCCCTGTTGTAACAAGCTGATGCAATTTTAGGCCACTTTTTTTTGTTTTGGGGGGTCAAAATCGACCAAACTAGTTGACAGTGAGGTCTCGGCAATAGCGAGGTTCGAACCAGGAACCGTAACACCTCGTTATAACGGGACTCTACTGTATTTCATAACCTTTAGCCTCATTAAAATAAAGAAATTATCCCGCAGAACTAACAAGGAAATCGTGTATTAAATGTAATTTGACGATTCAACGTTTATAATACTGACCATACTCTATTTCCCAAGATTTCATGTCATGAATTTATTTATTTTCTCCTATAACAACTATGCAGACTATTAAGAAAATGTAAAATTAAAAACTTAATTTTTCAAACTTTTTTTAAATTAGTTCCACTTGTTGTAGGTTCACTATGTTAAAAGATAGAATCACGTGAAGAAACAAAGAAATATTTTCTAATGTTTACATCTACATGATCAATTGAAATTTTTGGTTTATTTGTACCAAATTAAGGAAAGTTGTCTTATTAGTTAAGCGTGCACTTTCTTGATACATATATCATTTGCAGATTAATGTACAACTCTAAAAATAAAACTGCAAATTTTAAATGTGATCACTTGCCTTGAGATTTTTCTTACAAAATACAGAAAAAACTATTAAGCTGAGAGCAGCATTGGCACGTCTATTAAATGTCATGTCGTCTCTATGCACATGTCACAGAACCAACGAGCAGATTTCCTGTCGTACGAACAATTTTTTGAATTAGGCTTTTACGAATCTAATTTTTTTTTTTCATATATTTAACTAAATTTTGAATTACAATGGTACGAGAATGGAGATATTTTTACAAATTATTTATAGCACGCTAGCTGTTTTGGAAACATCCCGTTATAATTTTTTTTTTTCGTAGGTGAATATATCGTGAACATATTTAATTATTTCTGAAACTTTTATTTAACATCGCGTAATGCAGGTTAAATGCGAGTTATTTAGGAAGAAAATATAAACGACATTTGTTTTTATTTTACTTATACAAATTTTATTTCGGAAATTAATTTTAAAAATATTGGAATGTTTGTAAATAAAAACATAGTCAGAACTTCAGAATGTTAGTTAAACGTATTGTATCTTACAAAAATGTGTTTACATCAACAGTATATAAAAGTTTGTAACAATTGTAATTGCATATTTTCTAAGTAGGCTGGTTTACAAAAGGTGTCTATTGATTGTACATCCATTATTCATTCTGTTTGAAAGCATATAAAGAACCAAAAAGGTCAAGTCATTATTAGGTTCCGTACATTAGACGTGGTATTCCTACATGTTGACTACAATTTACAGGGGGAAAAATTATATTCATTAATGGTTCATTATACAGTTATCTTATTTCTATATTTTTGAGTCAAGTTAATGCTTAGAAACTATATGTATAGAAATTAATTTTAATTTCATTTTTACCTTATTGTGATACATAATATATAAAAAAGTAAAAAAATAAATAAATTTTGGAGTGACCGGGATTCGTACCCAAATAAAATTATTACCGGGCCGACACCTTAGCTCCTGAGCAATCCAGGCACTTTCGTAACGACAAACAAAAAAATATTCGTACACTGCAATGCTTTTAAAATCACAAATGAGTTCATTTTGGATTATTTGGGCTTTCAAAATGCTAGTGGCTTATTATTTAGTATTCCTGCTACCACAGAATTTCATTTTCTGTACAAATCGAATGTTTTTATTTTCTCTTTTATTATTAAAAACTATATTCATCCAGCAAGCGGTAAAATAGGTTGTAACGTGTGTAGCTGTCTGTAGGGCTAAGTGTACTACGCATGCGTAATTATATTACGACAAGGAAAAGTCACAGATTAGTCCTGAATAAGCAGTGTCCTTAACCTAAACCCTTATACAAATGTTTAGGAATACCGACCTTAAAGTTTCATGCATATCTTACTGTATTATGAAAGGAATAGAATTTTTTACACTTTTTCTGAATTTTACCGTGATGGTCTGTGTTGGCAATCGATGGAAGTCACCCTCGCCACAGAAGATGTAGTTGCCAGAGCTCCGAGTGCATACATTGGGATTACTTAGTTCGCAGGTGTTAGACCTACAGATAGTACCATGCACATGTTGCTAGGATGGCACTGT